>PVJS01040917.1:0-18205 GCA_004027185.1 Glis glis
AGAGAGAGAGACAGGGAGAGAGAGAGAGAGAGACAGAGAGAGAGAGAGAGAGAGAGAGCCGAGGCTGGTCAAGAACCCGGATCCTCCTGTCTCCGCCTCCCAAAGTACTGGGATTACAAGCATGCGCCACCACGCCCAGCCCCAGACCTGATTTTTCAGATTTCAGGCTAGAGTCAGGCTTCTGGCTTAGGACTCTGGTACCAGGAAAGATGCAATACAAAATCAGTGCCGCCCCATTAGGAAACACTGCTGTACTTTTGTCTTACCATTGATCACTATCTGATTTTTATTTATTGCCTGTCTTTTCTTTTTAAAATATAAGCTCTCTGAGATTAGTAGCCTCCATCTCCAGTACCATGAGGAATACTTAACACATAGTGGATGGCTCATTCAGTGTTTACAGAATGACTCAAGACACAAAATTAGCTTTATAAAGCAGTGCTTGAGTTTTTATGAAGAAACCAACCCAAAGTCATCTCTTTTGTAACTTAAAACAAATTTATTTTAGGAGGATAGGAATGCATCTTTAAAATGAATTTAGCAGCCTGGTATGGTGGCACACACCTATGATCCCAGTACTTGAGAGGCTGAGACAGGAGTGTCATAGGTTCAAAACCAGCCTCAGCAATATAGGGAGACTCTCAGCAAAAAAGTGAGACCCTGTTTCAAAACAAAAAATAAAGAAAGCTCTGGGGGTGTAGCTTAGAGGTAGAATGCCCCTGGGTTCAATCCCCAGTATCTCTCTCTCTCTCTCTCTCTCTCTCTCTCTCACACACACACACACACACACACACACACACAATTAAGATGAATTAAGCAAAGAGGGAAACACCAGGATTTACCTAGATGGAAATAGTATTCTGATGACATTACCCAGAGAATAATATAGTTCCTGTTCCAGTTTTGCTAATTACCCTTCTGAGTCGCAATAAATAGTAAATAGGACCTATTTATCAGGTTGTTGTGATTATTAAATTAGAAAGCATGTGTCAAGTCCTTAGGGCAGCACCTACAACTACATCAATAGACACAACTACTTTATTGTTAATATCATACTATTTATATTAGCGGTATACTACATCATAAAATATTCAAAGCTGATATTGGGTCATGGTGACCCTAAATTCACACATTGCTCCAATCTGGTCTCCCTAATTCACTTCAGATGTCCACAGCGGATGACGTCCCTTAGTGATTTGATTTTTATTTATGGCCATTCAGAGGCTCTCTTGGGCCTATATCTAACAGGGAGCAGGTAAGTGGATTACAGGGTTTAAACCAATTTATCACTAGTGCGAACAGAGCTGAGCACGCCTGTTGAGGACAGACAGAAAGGTCCTTTCGGTGCTGGGGAGCATCTCCGGGAGGCTGCAGGTTGGCTGCAGGTTGGCTGCAGGGAGGCTGGGAGCGAGCCGGGTGCAGAGGCCCGCGCGGCAGCGCCCCCTGGCGGCGGCTCGGCGTCCGCCCGCGCGCAGGGCAGGTCCGGGAAGGCGCGCGGGCGGCGGGGCGGAGCCTCTCGCGGCCAGATGGAGGGCGACATGCCGGGCTTCCTAGTGGCCCTGCAGGCGAAGGGCCGGCCCGAGGCGGTGCGGACGCGGGTGCTGGAGCAGGACTTACGGCAGTGGGGCCTGACGGGTGAGTGGGCTCCGCGGCCCGGGCTGGGGCGCGCCGCGGGTCACGGGAGCGCAGCGCGGCCGTGCAAGGCCGGGGACGGGAAGGCGGCCTGGGCGCGCTGCGTGCGTGGCAGCTCCGTGCACCGGCGGTGGCCGGCCGGCCTGCGGGTTCGTTGGTGGCTTTGCTGCAACTCTCAGAACTCGTCTTCCAGTTTCGGTTTTCTTCTCCGTTGACTGCGCGCCTGCGTTGCGCCGCTGCGTAGTTCTCCCCCGGTGCTGGATCTTGACAAATGCGGCCACGCAAAGTTTGCACCTCGTCGCACGAGCTGTGGACTTCGGCCCCGCTGCCCTCCCCTGGGGTGCGCCAGCCCCGGGCGTGCGGGAGCCGCCCCTGCTTCCTGCTGCGCCCACCCCGCTTGCAGCCTCTTCCAGCTTCCTCCTGTTCCTTACTTATCAGATGGGGCGCGCAGTGGCGGCTTAACGGAGCGACAGAGTCGCCCACCACGAATAATAATACTACAGTCGTAGCTGGGCGTGGTGGCGCACGCCTGTAACCGCAGTACTTGGGAGGAGGAGACAAGAGGATCGCGCAGGTTTCAGGCCGGCCTCAGCTACTTAGCGAGATTAAGACTCAGCAACCTAGCAAGATCCGGTTTCAGAAAACCAAAAAAATAAAAAGGGCTGGGGGTGTAGCTTGGAGGCAGAACGCCCCTGGGTTCAATCCCCAGTACCACACACATAAAATAATAATATAGTTGTTTATTCATTCTTTTATTGAAGTGCTACCGAGAACGTGCTATTGGGTGCTGGGTACAAAGATAAGTAAAACAAAATGCAGGTCCTGCGCACCCAGTTTCTAGACTAGAAAATGGGTGCTTTTAAAAGTATAAATAAGTATTCAGCTCATACAGTGAACTCGATGCCAGGAAAGTGCGAGGAGGTTTTGTTATTCTTGGAAGAAAATAAAAGGTGCAGTTTTGGCTCTGTTTAGAAGAGGGACGGATGCAGATGAATGAATAAGAGAGAAAGACCTCTCCTCTAGTTCCTGAGTCTAGAGGAGTGCGTGTCCAATTTAAGTATGCACTTATGAACTGGCCTTTCTGTGTCCAGCATGCTCGACTAAAGTTTATGTGTTTATATAGTTTTTATGTTCATGTGCTTGCCCATTTCCTTACAAGTGGTGCTGGGAAATGGTACTTTGAAAGCGTGGGGAGGGCTCAGCAATGCGTGCACATTGATATTCCGCTGCAGATAATCCACCAGGAGAAACCTGCACGGGGATATGTGTTGTTTTAGTGAAAATGAATGGAGCCGAAGGGATACAGTGAGTAAATGCAGAGGTATATAGGAAACTTAGTGGGAGTAATGGGTTCATGAGCCAGTGTTTATAAACTGGTAGTGTAGGGGGGGGGGAAAGAAACATAGAAAATAGTTGTAGCCCAAAGAATAACTACTGAATATTATGACTTGTAACCAGAGGCATTCTGCCTTCAAGCTACACCCCCAATCCTATTTTATATTTTATTTTGAAACAGTGTTTCACTAAATTGCCGAGGAACTTGCTGAGTTGCTGAGGCTGGCCTCGGCCTGCACTCCTCCTGTGTCAGCTTCCCAAGTACCGGGATTCCAAGCGTGCACCACCATGCCCTGTGTGCCTCCACACGTGGTTTGTAATTCCTATTTCTGTTTTCCAGAATAAATAGTTATTCTTAGAAACTATTCTTTGTGAGTCAATTAAGACATTCCTAGGGACTTTTTTCCCTTCTGATTATAGAAGTAGTACATGTTCTCTGTAAAACTTTCAGGGAAATAGCCTATGCACAAAGAAAAGAAAATTTTACCTCCACAATCCTGTAATTGTTATCATGTTCGCTGTCCTCCCAGTCTTTCATCTACATGTGTGTATCTGTGTGTGCATAATTTTCTTATTTTTTTCGAAGGGTGGGGAAGGTACAAATATGGAGCTTCATGTATGTAGGTTTTTTGGAATCATAATTTTGAATGATTTCATATATGAACCAAGCTTTCCTTCTTAGGTATTTACTTAGATTCTTACTTTTTTTGCTTTCTTATAATTAATGTTTTATTGGCCCATTATAATTATATATAATATAGTGGGATTCACTGTGACATATTCGTACATGCACGTAACATATTTTGGTCAATTTCATTTCCCATTAGCCCCCTTTTCCTTCCCTGCCTCCCTCCCCCTGGTCTCCTTCCTCTGCTCTACTGGTCTGTCTTCTATTTTCATGAGATAACACCCCCCTCCCTTATTTTTCCTTTTTTCTATTTCCCTTCCACATCTGAGCAAAAACATACTGCCCTTGACTTTCCAAGTCTGCCTTATTTTGTGTAACATAATACTCTCAAGTTTGATCAATTTTCCTGCAAATTAGATAATTTTCTTCTTCTTTGTGGCTGAATACAACTCCATTGTATATATATACCACATTATCTTTATCCATGATCTGTTGACAGACAACTAGGTTGGTTCCATAATTTGGCTACCATGGATTGTGCTGCTATAAACATGGGTATGCCTGTGTCGCTGTAGCATGCTGACTTTAACTCTTTTGGATAAATATTGAAGAGTAGTATAGCTTGGTAATATGGTGATTCCATTTCTAATCTTTTGAGGAACTTCCATAGGGATTTTCATAGGGTTATACTAATTTGTAATCCCACCAGTAATGTATAAGTATTCATTTTCCCCCAAATCCTCACAAACATTTATTATTGTTTGTATTTTTTTTTTTTTTTTTGCGGTACCGGGGATTGAACCCAGGGGCATTCTACCTCTGGGCTACACCCCCAGCCCTATTTTTTGTTTTTTATTTTGAAACAGGGTCTCACTAAGTTGCCGAGTCCCTCACTAAGTAGCTGAGGCTGGCTGCGAACCCAGATCCTCTGATCTCAGCCTCCCAAGTACTGGGATTACAGGCGTGCGCCACCACGCCCGGCTTTTATTGTTTGTGTTCTTGATGATTAGCATTCTAACTGGAGGTAAAATCTTAGTGTAGTTTTGATTTGCATTTTCCTAGATTGCTAAAGAGGTTCTTGGCCACTTGTATTTCTTCTTTTGAAAAATGTCTGTTTAGTTCATTTGTCCATTTATTGATTGGGTTATTTGTGGGGTTTTTATTGTTGTTTTGTTTTCTTTCTGGTGTTGTCTTTTTAGTTCTTTATTCTGGATATTAATCCTCTTTTGGAAGAGTAGCTGGCAAATATTTTCTCCCGTTCTGTAGGCTCTTCATGCTCTCAATTGTTTTCTTTGCTTTGCAGAAGCTTTTATTTGGGGGGGGAGTGAGTACTGGGGATTAAACCTAGGGGCATTCTACCTCTGAGCTACACCCCATCCCTATTTTATCTTTTATTTCAAAACAGGGTCTCACTAAGTTGCTGAGGGCCTCACTTAGTTGCTGAGGCTGGCCTTGAACCTTGAATCCTCCTGTCTCAGCCTCCCAAGTACTGGAATTACAGGCATGTGCCACCACGCCTGGCTCAGAAGTTTTTTAATTTGATGCCATCTCTTTTATTAATTCTTGGTGTTATTTCCAGAGCTATAGGAGTCCTCTTGAGGAAGTTGTTGCCTGCACCTCTATGTGGGAGTGCTGACCCTGTTTTCTTCTAGCTGTTGAAAAGTTTCTAGTCTAATTCTTAAGCCTTTGATCCACTTTGAGTTGACTTTTGTGCAGGGTGAGAGATGAGGATCTGCTGTCATTCTTCAACACATGGACATCCAGTTTTCCCAGTGCCATTTGTTTCAAAGGCTGCCTTTTCTCCAACATATGTTTTGGGCCTCTTTGTCAAGGATTTCATGATTGTATCTGTGTGAGTTTGTCTATGTTTTGTTCTCTTCCATTGGTCTCTGTGTCTGTTGTAAAGCCAGTACCATGCTGTTTTTGTTACTATAACTTTGTAGTGTAATTTGAATATGGGTATTGTGATGCCTCCAGCATTGTTCTTTTTGCTCAGAATTGCTTTGGTTATTCTGGGTCTTTTGTTCTTCTGTATGAATTTTGGTACTGTTTTTGACTAGTTTAGTGAAGAATGTCATTGGTATTTTGATGGAGATTACATTGGATCTTTAGATCACTTTGGTAATTTGGCCATTTTAACTATGTTAATTCTGCTTATTCATGAGCAAGGGAGGTCTTTCTGTCTTCTTTTCAATTTCTTTCTCCAGTGTTATATAATTTTTATTGTAGAGGTCTTTCACCTCCTTGGTTAGATTTATTCCTAGGTATTTTTTCTTTTCCTTCCTCTCCTCCTCCTCCTCCTCCTTTTCCTTCTTCTTCAGGCTATTGTGAATGGAATTGTTTTCCTGATTTTTTCCCCCAGTGAATTATTTATTGGTATATAGGAAAACTATTGATTTTTGAATGTTGATTTTGTATCCTGCTACTTTGTTGCATTTGTTTATCAGCTCTGGAAGTCTTCTGGTGGAACTTTTTGTATCTTCTAAGTGTTGGATCACATCATCTGCAAACAGTGATAATTTGAGTTCTTCTTTTTCTATTTGGAACCCTTTTATTTCTTTTACCTAATTGCTCTGGCTAAAAATTCAAGTACTATATTGAAGAGGAGTGTTGAGAGTAGACATCCTTGTCTTGCTCCTGATTTTAGAGGAAATGCTTGCAGTTTTTCCCCATTCCTTATGATGTTGGATTTAGGTTTTTCTTATATAACCTTTATGAAGTTGAGGTAAGTTCCTTCTATCCCTCGTTTCTTCAGTGTTTTCATCGTGAATGGGTACTGAATTTTGTCCAAGACTTTTTCTGCATCTATTGAGATGATTATGTGACTTTTGTCCTTAACTCTATTTATATGGTGAATTACATTTATTGATTTGCACATGTTGAACCATTCTTGCAACCCTGGAATGAAACCAAGTTGATCATGATGTTCAATCTTTTTGATGTATTTTAATACAAATTGCTAATATATTATTAAGGGTTTTTGCATTTATGTCCATCAAGGATAATGTTCTGTAGTTTTGTTTCCTTGATGTGTCCTTATCTGGTTTAGGTATCAGGGTAATACTGGTTTCATAGAATGAATTCAGAAGTGCCCTCCTTTTTGTGTTGTGGAATAATTTGATGAACATTGGTATTAATTCTTCTTTAGGAATTCAGCTGAGAGTCCATCTGGACTTTTTGCTGTTGTTGAAAGGTTTTCTTTTTTATTACTACTTCAATCTCGTTGCTTGATATTGATCTGTTGATATTGATCTGTTTTCTATGCCTTTTTGGTTAAATTTTGGTAGGTTATATGTGTCTAGAAATGTATCCATTTCTTCTAGATTTTCCAATTTATTGGAGTATAAGTTTTCAAAATAGTTCCTAATCATCCTCTGGGTTTCTGTGATATTTGTGGAGATATCTTCTTTTTCACTTCTAATTTCATTAATTTTTTTCTATTTTTCTCTCTCTTTTCTTTTGATTAGTTTGGCTAAGGGGTTATCTTTTCAAAGAAACAACTCTTTGTTTCATTGATCCTTTGTATTACTTATTCTCTGTTTCATTAATTTTGATTCTGGGTCTTAATTATTTCCTTCCTTCTACTGGTTTTGGAATTTTTTCTTGTTTTTTTAGCATCATGAAATGTACCATTAGGTTGTTTATTTGAGATCTTTCTAATTTTTTATGCAGGTGCTCATAGCTATAAGATTTCCTCTTAGAACTGCCTTTATAGTGTTCCAGAGATTCTGATAAATTGTGTTTTTATTCTCATTTGATTCAAAGAACTTTTAAATTCCCCCCTGATTTCTTCTGTGACCTATTCATTGTTCAAGGATGTATTGTTTAATCTCTTCATGTGTTTAGATGGTTTCTGTTGTTTTTCTTGCTGTTGATTTTAAATTTGATTCCATTATGCTTTGATAAGATGCAAGAAATTATATCTTTTTTTATAAATTTGCTAAGACTTGCTTTGTGGCATAAAATATGATTTATTTTGGAAACATTTCCATGAGCAGCTGAGAAGAAAGTGAATTCGGCTGTTGGATGAAATAGTCTATAGAAGTCTGTTAGTCTATTTTATTTATAATATTGTTTAGGTCTGAAGAGTCTTTACTGAGTTTATGTCTGGTTGATCTATCTGTTGGTGGGAGAAGTGTATTGAAATCACCCAGTACTGTTGTTTTGGGATCGGAGTCTTTATGTCAAGTAGTATGTTTTATGTAATTAGGTGCACTGTGGTTTGGGGCATAAATATTTACTATCATATCTTCATGTTGGATTGTTCCCTATACCAGTATGAAGGGACCCTCTTTGTCTCTTCTGGTAACTTTTGGCTTGAAGCCTGCTTTGTTGGATATGAGAGTAGCTATTCCTGCTTATTTTCAGACTCCTAACTACATGGGATATCCTTTTTCAGTCTTTCATTTTCAGCCTGTGACTGTCTTTGCCTATGAGTCTCTTGCAAACAGCATGTAGTTGGGTTCTTTTCTTTTTTAAATCCACTTTGTCAGTCTATGTTTTTTAATTGGAGAGTTGAGACCATTTACATTCACTGCTATTATAGAGAGATGCTTATTAATTCCTGCCATTTTGATTTATTTCTAATGTTTAATTTGGTCCTATTTCTCATTTGCTTGGCTACTCTTGTAATGAGATTCATCCATTCCTGAGCTTTGTAGTTTGTTTTTAATTTCTTCTGTGTGCAGTATTTCTTTAGGTATTTTCTATAGTACTGGCTTAATAAGCATGAATTATTTTAGTTTATGTTTATCTTGGAAGGTTTTTATTTCTTCTTCATTTCTGAAGGATAGCTTTGGTGAATATAGCAGTCTTTGTTGGCAGTTATTTTCTTTGAGGGCTTTTAATACATCATTCCAAGCCCTTATGGATTTTGGAGTTTTAACACATCATTCCAAGCCCTCCTGGATTTGGAGAAATTAGAAGTAATTCTGATTGGTTTACCTCTAAATGTGACCTGATGTTTTTGTCTTGAAGCTTTTAAAATTCTGCCCTTTTTCTGTATGTTAGCCATTTTAATTATAATGTGTCATGGAGAGGTTTTCTTTTTATCTTGTCTGTCTGGGGTTCTTAATACCTCCTGTATCTGGATGTCCATCTTATTCCCCCAAATTTTCTGTTATCATTTTCCTGAAAAGGCTAATGGCATGGATAACCTCAGATCCCTTTCCAATTCCAATGATGCTTAAATGAGTCTGACAGTGTTGCCCAGAGTTCTTGTATATTCTGATTATGGTTACTTCTTTTCTTTTGTTTAATACTGCCTGAATACTCAAGGCCAGCCACTTTTTCTTCCAGCTTTGGGATTCTGGCTTCTACTTGGTGTACTCTATTGGAGAGTCTTTCGACTGAATTTTTGAATTTGATTTATTGTGCCTTTCATTTCCAAGATTTCTGTTCAATTCTTTTTCAGTATCTCTATCTCTTTATTGAATTTCTCATTCATATCCTGTACTGACTTCCCTAATCTGTTCAGTTGTTTTTCTGTGTCCTCTTGGAATTCGTTGATCTTTTTAATAATCATACTCTACTCTGTGTGGTTCAATGCTTTTAAATTTGTCAAGGTTTGTTTTAGGGCCCTGAATATATGTTCTGTGGCACTTGAAAAGAATGTGTATTCTACTGTTGGGTGTCAGCAGGGCTGCATTCCTTTCTGGAGGCTCCAGGGGAGAAGATATTCCCTGTTCTTTCCAGCATCCTGAGGATGATCACATTCCTTGACTTGTCAGGGCCTCTTTCCTCCATTTCCAAAGCCGGCAACATCGCATCTCTTGGATCCTTCTTCCGTAATCATCTCCCTCTCCAACCTCAGCTGGTAAAGCTTCTCTTCTTCTAAAGGTGCATGTGGTTAGATTGGGCCCACCTGGTGAAATAATACAGGATAATTTCCCTATCTCAAGGACCTTCACCTTAATTATATCTGCAGAGTCCCTTTTGCCATGTAAGATAACATGCTCGCTGATTCTAGGATCAGGACTTTGACATCTTTGTGAGGACGACCATTTTACCTACCACTCCATCCTTTTCCTTTTGACCTATCTACATCATTATATGTGAAATGAGTTTCTTGCCATCCTTGTACTCTGTGGAATACCCTTTATGAAACATCATTTCTATTCTTCACACTGCTCTTCTGTTGAAGCATGACTCAGCATAGTCCTGTCTCCCTTTTTCCCCCCATCAGCTTAGATAGCATAATTAGATGGGTGCAATTCAACAAGCACATGCACAGTCCATGTGTTGTTTGTTGCTAAGTTGCATCAGCAATGGTTCATTTCCAGGAATGGACTCTGGCATGAGACTCAGGCAGTCCAGAAGCCAAATCTCAAGTTGACTTTCTCATCCATCAAGTGGATTAGGTAACAATGACAGGCTGTTTTATGGCTCTGAAAGGTGACCAAGTCTGCTCCAAAAGTAGTTTGGAAGTCAGCAAATATTTATATACCTGGAATTTCCCTGCAAAAGATAAAGCCAGGAAAGTTTGGAGTTAGAGGAATTTAGGCCATGTTGCTCGTTCAGAGTCTTATAACTTAGTCTGTTTGTGTGCTGAAATGTGTACTCTTTGCTGTATTTTTTTCCCCTAGGGATTCATCTACGCCCTTATCAGCTGGAGGGAGTCAACTGGCTAGCCCAGTGCTTCCAGTGTCAGAATGGCTGCATCCTGGCAGATGAGATGGGCCTGGGTAAGACCTGCCAGGTACGTGCGTGTGAAACAAGCACTGTTCACCTCCACCAAAATGCCTCCTCACAACACATTCCCATCTTCAGCTGCTAGCTACAATCTGTATGTTTATACTAGGGTGTGAAATGCCTACATTTGTATTAAGAGATTATATCCTTGGAGTTCATTTTTCTAGTTGTGGGGGTGGCTTTGAATTACGTCCTTACCCTTCTCTAGCCTTTCACATGCGTTTGTGAGAAGACATGCCTGAGTTAGAAGTGTAGTTAGGGGCCAGGACACAGGGCTTTTCACCAGGTACAGCAAACCTGCCCAGGGATCACACTGAGTGACCTTAGCAATATTTTTATGTAGATAACTGGATCACTTCAAATATGAATCTCCCTTCCTTGGGGAGGGGAGGGCTGCTTCCCATTCCTCTTTATGATGCTTCATAAAGGGTATTTAACAGTGTACAAGAATGGCAAATGATAGAGAAGTGCAGAGGAAGTACCCTGTATATATCCAAATACATCTTGGCCATCTAAAGGAAGCAAGATCGAGCTTGGTGACCTGGGGAATCCGATGTAGCCTGCTTGGGCATTGATAAGCAGGGGGTGTGTTGAGACTGATGCTTGTGTCAGGATGATCAGCAGTACTGCCCTGGGTTGACAGATATCACTGATGGGCTTGGATTAATGTCAAGTACAGTCTACACGAGGTTTGCTTTTCTGTAGGATACCAAAGAAAGCCGTCCAGTCAGGATTCACAGCCGAGGCAAATTGGTCAGAAACCATGAAGATAAAAATTTCCCAACTCCAAAAAGGTTCCACCAGTGACCATACAGCATGAGCAAGGGTCTCCTTGGTCCTTTTAGAAGCTCAAATGCCCCCTCCGAGGCTCCCCTTATATACATAAACTTTAAGCTGCAGCAGTCCTGTGCTAGGCTTGTCTGACTATATGTAGGAGACTACTTTATTTAAGCCTAGCATACCTCATCAATCCCCATGTTATTCAGAATAAGATATGGCCTCCAAATAGGGTACCCTGAGATTTGTCACTTATTACCCTTGGCTGTCTTGGGCAAACAGATCTGTTCCTGGTATATTTGTGAACTGAGTACTGTGGAACTAGAGTAAAGATCAGTTTCTTGGATGACTCTGGGAGCCAGGCCAACAGGCTCCTGGAACAGTAAAGGGTTGTCTCTACGATCTCCTTTGCTTTAGTCTCTGGAATTGTCCTTCCGACCTCACTGAGAGCCTGCAAATCTCACTTGTCCGTTGCCTTTCCAGCTCTATTTTAAGCTCCCTAAAAATATACCATCTGCAGATTTGTTTTGCTAAAACTTCATTTAGAATTTTTACATCTACGTCATGAAGGCTCACTGGTCTACAATTTCCCTTTCTTGTAATACTTTTTATCTGGTTTTAGTATTGGGTTAAAGCTGGTCTCATAGAATGAGTTAAGAAGGATTTCCTCCTCTTCTGGAAGAGTTTATGTAGAACTGATATCATTTCTTCCTTAAATGTTTGATAGAGCTCCCTAGTGACTTCAGATTTGTTTTGTAGATATATCCGATTTATGGTAATAAAATAAAAACTTTCTGTAAATTGCGCCCTTAGGGAAAAACTAAACAGAATGGTTTTAATGAAGTTAAGTCACTTCTAGAGGGTTGCTTTGGGCATGATTTGGGCTGGGAAGCTGTAAATAATTTAAAAAGAAAATGATTTCCATTAAAAAAATTAATATACTCATATTAAAAATAAACTGCCACTCTATAATCACAATACTAGCCACAGTCATGAGTAGCATGACTGTGTTTTTCACAGTTGAAATTGTAGAGCACATATAGTTCATATCTCTTATATTTTGTTAATGTAACACTGCCATTGTACTTTTGCATTTTCTTATATTCACAACCACTTTGAACTGACCGCATAATATTCCATCCAGAGAGCTTATCCTAATTTACTTAACTGTTCCACAGATGAGGAATGGTGAGTTCCCCACTTTTTTGTGTTATTTAAATTCATCTCAATGTGCACATCTTTGAGCATATAGTTTTCTCAGCATATTGAATTAGATCTTTAGGATGGATTTTTCTCAGAAATAGCTTAGCATTTAGGGGTAGAGGCTCCTCACATGTTTTTGTTTTACAAAAGAGTATTGTTTTTCCTGTATGTCACATCAACTTTGAGTCATAAGGCATCTCCTGAAGTAAGCCCATTTTGTTGGAAAGACTCATTTTGATGCACTTACTTCAGCTGATGAGGATAATGTACTGTCTGTTTCCCCTATTAGAGGTGTGCTGTAGGAAAGCAAGGTGTTTTGTTTCTTTTGCTTTCGTAGTTGAGAACAGTGCCTAGCTAGTAGAAGGCACTCTATAAATGCACAGGAGGTAGGAAAAGGAGACAGCAAGTTGGTAGGAAGGAAACCATGCTCATCGGTAGAACCCAGTAAGCAGCAGAGGGCCAACACGTGTGGGTCGTTTTTCCAGTCGTGTCTTGACACTTCTGGCCAGATGGTTTAGAGTATTCCTGATCTTTTCCATCAGGTACATCGTTTTCATTGATTGCTGTTCTTCCTGGCTTTCTTCTTTGCATTAGAGGTTCAATTACATAAATATTGAGCCTCATTGCTTGTTAACTTCTGAAGTAATTGAACACCATAAATTCCCTTGGCAAGTTTACTAAGGCTTACATGATTTCGTTCTAGGAATGGATTACACTCCTAATGTGCAGAAGATTGTACATAATTTCTTTGTAAAGCAAGTCGTATATAAGAGTTTGCGTTCCCTACAATTGTGGGAACTGTGGTCGTTTCTCATGGGGAATTGTGATCCAAACCGCCTTCTTTTTCTGTCTTCCAGACTATCGCTCTCCTGGTTTACTTGGGAGGAAGATTAAATGACAAAGGACCCTTTCTGATTCTTTGTCCCTTGTCTGTTCTGAGCAACTGGGAAGAAGAAATGGAGAGGTACAGAGTAGATGTAGCTGAAATTTTGTTGTTTCCATTAAGATATTTCCCTAGATGATGGATAAAATATGATAAAACATAATCTTATAAACTGAGTGTATTTATTCCAGAAAACTCCGAACTGAAGCAATATAGGCAGACACTGAAAATCTGATGGGGGAGGGTTCAGTGGATATTATTGTTACTATTTGGCAATTTAAAGGTCAGTCCTCATTTTTTTGTACATTTTGCTGAACCGAAGGAGAAACCATATCCTTCTCATAGTGACATAGAAAGTAACTAAAATGGTAAAAATATAATTTTATTTTTAGAGTCAGCAGAAGACCCTCTTTAGACCTGACTCTTCTATCTGTTTACCCAGGACCTTACCCCAAGGTTTAATCATTGCTCAAGATACAGTTCCCAGCCCCTGGGCCCTTTCTGGGTGCTGTGCCTCATGGGGTCTGCATGTTGAAGTCCTTCTGTATAATGCATGTCCTGCCCCGAGGCTCTCACCTTTGGGTTCATCTGCCTCTTTTCTTGGGTTCAGATTTGCTCCAGGTCTTTCTCGCGCGACATACACAGGGGACAAGGAAGAAAGAGCCCAGCTTCAGGAAGACCTGAAGCAGGAGTCACGTTTTCATGTGCTGCTGACTACCTACGAGGTATTGGTTTACTTCTCTAGTGCAAGAACTCCTAACCTGGGCC
Source organism: Glis glis (assembly GCA_004027185.1). NCBI lineage: Eukaryota > Metazoa > Chordata > Mammalia > Rodentia > Gliridae > Glis > Glis glis. The sequence continues at coordinate 13,917 of PVJS01040917.1, forward strand.
TTTAGAAGTTGTAGAATCCACTGAAATTATATTTAAAATTTTTTGAGAGCACACATTTTTTTTTTTTTTCTGGGAAGACAGTCTACCTTCATGACCCAAAGAAGTGCCGGATTGTTGTGCTTCCAGTTAGGTAGATGTCTTTCACTGTCTCTCCTGGTGGATCGAGGGGAAAGGTTTCCCAGTAGAGGTGGCACTGGCACTGCCTCTTGGTTGATGAGCAGGAGGAGGCAGGCAGGCAGGGCAAAGGGTTTTGGTATTGCGGTAACTCCGGTGGACCATCTACTCCATGGTTTCTGCCATGGAAGGTTGCTACTCCCTGCAGCTTCCTGACAAATAGTCTGTGGTTCCTGCCACAGACAGTCACTGCACCAAGCAGCTTCTTGGCAAACAGTCTGCGGTTCCAGCCACAGACGGTCGCTGCACCAAGCAGCTTCCTGACAAATAGTCTGTGGTTCCAGCCATAGACAGTCGCTGCCCAGACAACTTCCTGAATTCCATGGTTCCAGCCATGAAAGGTCGCTGCACCAGGCAGTTTCCTAACAATGGTTTTCTCGCACGAAACAACATGAAGTCTGATATGGTAATTTGCAAAATAATTACATTTAATAATCGGGGGGTCAGGGAGGAGATAGAGATGGCAAATTCTCCTGGCCTTCTATAGCCAGGGCCTTATTTTTATAGGAACTTTAAAAGTTAATCAAACACAGAAATCAGCAATTATCACAGGTTACAGTAAGGATTAATCAAACACAGAAATCAGCAATTATCTCAGGTTACGGTAAAGATTAATCAAACACAGAAATCAGCAATTATCTCAGGTTAAGATGGTCAGCTAGGCAAACATGTGACAAACTTAGGGGAAGGAGGGATTGACCATTACTGGGTGGAGACGACATCAAAGACAGCACCTTGAAGATTACACCAGGTCCCTTGGAATGTGTCTGTTTGTGGACAGATCCCACCCAGCCAAATACCATGTATCCAAACTGGGCTGGTCCAAGATGATAATCTCAGTGTGCCTCTAAGACAGGCCTCGGCCCTCGACATTTTGATACTGAGGCAACCTGTCTGTTTACTGGAGGATAGGAACAGAGGGCACTTAGCTCCAGTCTCTTTTAAAACCCTTGTTCTTTAAGCTGAGACTGAGTAACTATAAGCAAGACCTTTAGCCGGGAGTGGTGGCACACGCTTGTAATCCCAGTACTTGGGAGGCTGAGACTGGAGGATCCAGGTTCACAGCCAGCCTCAGCTACTTAGTGAGGCCCTCTGCAACCTAGTGAGACTCTGTTTCAAAATAAAGAATAAAAAAAAAAAACTAGGGCTGGGGGTGTAGCTCGGAGGTAGAACACTCCTGGGTTCAATCCCCGGTACCACATACACAAAAAAAACCTTTCACTTAGTCATGCCTCCTTCTGTTTGTGAGATAATAGTGCTACTCAGAGTGGGGCGTGGTGGTGCACACCTGTAATCCCAGTACTTGGGAGGCTGAGATAGGAGGATCGAAGGTTCAAGGCCAGCAAGACCTTGTTTCGCAGGGCGTGGTGGCACACACGCTTGTAATCCCAGTACTTTGGGAGGCGGAGACCGAAGGATCCGGGTTCGCGGCCAGCCAGCCTCAGCTCTCTCTCTCTCTCTCTCTCTCTCTCTCCTTAGTGAGGCCCTCCGCAACTTCGTGAGACCCGGTTTCAAAATAAAGTATAAAAAATAGGGCCGGGGTGTAGCGCGGAGGTAGAACGCCCCTGCGTTCAATTCCCGGTACCGCAAAAAATAAAAAAAAGAACTTGTTTCAAAAAAAAAAAAATTAAATAGGGCTGGGGGTCTAGCTCAAAGGTAGAATACCCTGGGTTCAATCCCAGTACCAAAAAAAGAAAAAAAGCAGAAATTATGCTCAGAACTTTTTTTACTTAGTGATGAACTAAGACTTAGATAAATCCTGTAGTTTAAGAGGGTCAACAAGAAACTAGCTTATTAATATCAGAATTTATCAATACCAGTCTTTTAATGCATTTTCCTTAATTTTTCAGGTTTGCTTGAAAGATGCATCGTTTCTAAAATCGTGAGTAGATTGTACTAATTCAGAAACCATGGTAAATGTATGAAAGTCATGTCTTTCCTTCACATTTTGGTACTTTCCCTCTTTCCTGGTATATCTTCTTGAGTTCTGTGTATGGATTCGGGTATGGTGGGCAGGGCTGTGTTCTAGCCTCTACTCTTCAGCTGGTTCTCCTCGGGTTAATTACTTAATCTCCATGAACTTCAGCTTCTTCATCTGTAAAATGGGAAAAATTAAGTTTCTTACTTTGGGTGGCTGTTGTGAGAATTAAATGAGATTAAGTATACATGGTTGGCAGTTAATAGATACTACGTGATGATGATGATGATGGTGATGATGATGATTGCAGTACTGGGGATTGAACCCAGGGGTGCTCTACCACTGAGCTACATCCCCAGCCCTTTTTTTTTCTTTTTTTGGTACTGGGGATTGAACCCAGGGGAAGTCTACCTCTATTTTATATTTTATTTTGAAACAGGGTTTCAAAATAAGTTGCTGAGAGCCTCACTAAGTTGCTGAGGCTGGTTTAGAACCTGCAATCCTCCTGTCTGAGCCTCCCAAGTATTGGGATTACAGGCATGCGTCACCATGACCAGCTTCCCAGGCCCTTTTAATTTATTTATTTTGAAACAGGGTCTTGCTCAGTTGCCCAGGCTGGCCTCAAACTTTCGATCTACCTGCCTACCTAGATACTAGATTCCTTACAGTGTAACTCACATAGACACTTTTCAGGACTGCTTTTTGGAGATTTTACTTAAATATAGGAGATGAATCACTTGAGCCTTTTCCTGGAAATAACCTAAAGTATAAACCAGTGCTACAGAATTAACTTTTTAGAAAGGGAGTTTGAAATATATTTCTAATTTGTTGACTTTTGGGCCTCGTATTGACTCATGAAGTGCGAGAAATTTAGATTGAACTCTTAGTACCACCTAATAATAGGAACAGCATGTTGCAGTATATGGTCACATCAAGGTAACAGTTATGATATAAATTAAAGAGCTAAGTTTTAGGTAAGTAAGAAGGAAGGTATGCAGACAAGGATTCATTCTATATAATCTGTGTAGTTATACTCATGGCTAGAAAGGGATTATGCATCTTTAGTATTCAGAAATTTTTGTTTTTAAAGTGCTCTATCAGTATTTTAAAGGATTTGTTTTTTTATCACCCAGGTTCTTGTGAGTAGATTTCTGTTTTCATCTTATTTTGAAGTACTAAAGGATAGGTTATAGATTTTATGATTTCTGTTCAGTATTTATTTTACGTGTAATTTAAATGTGCATGTTTTCTTACTTTTCCTAAGAAGATTATATGCTTTCCCTCTCTTTTTACTTATTTTATTTTATTTACTTGTGGTGCTAGGGATTGAGCCCAGGACCTCCCACACGTTAGGCAAGTGCCACTGAGCTACACCCCAGCCCTTCTTTTTATTCTTTTTGTACTAGGGATTGAACCCAGGGTGTTCTACCTCTGAGCTACACCCCTATTGGGTGCTCTGGTGGACGCCGCTTGCTCCATAGTCCCTCCAGGGAAGGTTGCTGCTTTAGGCAGCTCCCTGAAATTGATTCTGTGGTTCCTGCCACGGAAGGTCACTGCACCAGACGGCTTCCTGAAGATTGTACCATGGTTCCTGCCACGGAAGGTCGCTGCACCAGGCAGCTTCCTGATCTATAGTCTTCTCGCATGATAATGACACGAAGTCTGATATAATAATTTGGAAATAATTTAATAATTGGGGGGTCGGGGAGGAGATAGAGATGACAAATTATCCTGTCCATCTGTAGCCAGCATCTTGCTTTTATAGAAACTTTAGACAAGGCATCATAAAAGTTAATCAAACACTGAAACCAAGAATTGTCACGAGTTACAATAAAGAAGGTCAATGAGGCAGACATGTGACAAGCTTGGAGGAAGGAAGGATTAAACATTACTGGGTGGAGATGACATCAAAGACTGTACCTTGAAGATAACACCTGGTCCCTTGGAATGTGTCCATTTGGGGACAGATCCCACCCAGCCAAATACCATCTATCCAAACTGGGCTGGTCCAAGATGATAATCTCAGTGTGCATCTAAGATGCCCCCTGACACACCCCCAGGCCTATTTTATTTATTTTTTTATCTTGAAACTAAGTTTCTGAGGGTCTCACTAAGCTGCTGAGGCTGACCTTGAACCTGTGATCCTACTGTCTCAATATCCCAAGTACTGGACTTATAGACATGCACCACCACACCC
>PVJS01040918.1:0-18204 GCA_004027185.1 Glis glis
CACCTATACCTAAACTATATTCTATCTTAATGCCATTTATGCTTATATTCTATACTTTATTCTTTCTTTAGTTGAGCTTTACATTTTTCTATATCTTTTTGTGTAATTGATTAATCTTAGATGAAGTGAAAGAAGCACAAAATGTAGAGTTTCTAGCAAGCCTTATCATAAAGTTTGTGTCTCTAGCTCAGACCCTTTTGCCACCATTCACCTTGAAAGTAAGCACCTGTGTAACTTAGAGGAGGGTCAGTCACAGGCTGATAGTCACAGGCTTGCTTGCTTGTTTTCCTCAAAGGGGAAACCAGAGCCTCCTACTTATCCAGTAGGCAGGCCTCCCAGAAGCCATAATTGTTGATACAGCAGGTCATTGTTTATGTTACTCCTTGTTCTGAGCACTAGATAATAATTTACAGATTGGTGGGTAGTACTCATTATCTGGTTTAACTCTCTTTTCCTATAAATTATTTCTATACTGGGAGCAACAGTTTTCCTGCATTTCGCCTGTATTCGAGTCATTCTGCATAAATTGAGTTTTTGGCATAAGTCCTACAATTCCCGTCACCAATCCCACAATTATTAACATTAATAGTAAGGTCACCAATAGGCTAGGCCGCCATTAGAGGATGTCAGCTCTGCAACAAGCCTCCTTCTGCTGTGACTCTGTCAACCAGCCGAAGAAACTTTGGCTTTGCCTTTTAGTCCCGACATCTCCCACATTTATTAACATTAACAATAAGGCCACCATCAGGCTAGCCACCATTAGAGGATGTCCGTTCTGCGACAAACCTCCTTCTGCTGTGACTTGTCAAACAGCCGAAGAAACTTTGGCTTCGCCTTTGGCCCCGGCACTGCAGCTTTACTGGGTGCCATGATTTGCCTAAGAATCTTCCAAAGGCCTTTGTGGTAAAAGTTCACTAGCTCAGGGTGCTATATGAAAGCAACAGGATCTTTAATAGGTGGGTTATTGTGGGAGGAGGGAAGAAGTAAGGTCACTGGGCACATGCCTCTGAAGGCGATACTGGGGCATGGGTCACTTTCTGTCTCTCTTTGCATCTCAGCCTCCTAGAGGCGAGCAGTTTCCTCTACCAAGCACTCCTGCAATGATGTTTGCCTTGCCTCAGCACCAAAAGCAATGGGCCAAGTGGCAATGGACTAAAACATTTGAGGACATGAGCCAAAAGAATCTTTTTTATATACATTTATTGGTACATTAGAGTTTCACATCATAATGTAGTTTGTAGTGATAGTAACATACATGCACACAGTGCTTGGTGAGTTTCCCCCCAGCTCTCTTCCTACTCCCTCCTCCCCTATTCAAGATATTGAGATTGGCATTGGTATTTTCACATATGTAAATAATATTAGTGCACGTGTTTTCTTCATTAATCTTCTCTCTACAAGACTACCTCCCATGATCTACTCTAGTTTCTCCTCCATTATCAAAAATCTCTCTTATATTCCAATGACTCTCTAGTTTCTCCATATGAGAGTAAACATAAGACCCTTCACTTTCTGTGAAGGGGATTTCTGCCCCTTCGCTTTCTGTTTAGTCACTTTCTGTGACTGGCTAATCTCACCATAATGTTCTCCAGGTTCATCCATGTTTTTTTCAAATGACTTAATTTTGTTCTTCATTACTGCTGAGTAAAATTCCACTGTATGTATATTCCATAATTTTGTAATCCATTCATGTGTTAATAGACATCTGGGTTGGTTCCATAATTTGGCTATTATGAATTGTACTGCTATAAACATGGATATGCATGTATTACTATAATATTATGATTTCTGTCTCTTTGGAAAGATTCCCAGGAGTGGTATAGCTCCACTGTACTATAGTGGAGCCCTTTCATATGGTAGATCCACTATGGCATAGTGGAGCTCCATCATGTGGTGGATCCCCAATAGCACCATGATAAGGTGGATCCATTTCCAGGTCTCTGAGGATTCTCCACCCAGATCTCCATAGCAGCTGCCTTATTTTCAATCTCACCAACAGTGTAGAAGAATTCCTATTTCCCCACATTCATGCCAGCATTTATTGTTATTTGACTTCTTGATGATTGCCATTCTGATTGGGATCATATGGAATATCAGTGTAATTTTAATTTGCAACTCCTTGATGGCTAATAATGCTGGACAATTTCTCATGTATTTATTGGCCATTTGTATTTCTTCTTTTGTGAAGTGTCTGTTTAGTTCAATTGCACATTTCTTAATTTTTTTAATATTAAGTCTTTTAAGTTCTTTGTATATTCTAGATATTAGTCCTCTATCAGAAGACTATCTGGCAAAGATCTTCTATTCTGTAGGCTCTCTCTTTTTTAGTTTAATGTCATCCCATTTATTAATACTTGTTTTAATTTCCTGAGTTTTAGGGGTCTTATTGAAATAGTTTCTACCTGTGCCTATAATGTTGGGGTGTTGGAACTATGTGCTCCTCTAGTAATATCAAAGTCTCTGGTTTAATTTCTAAGTCTTTGATCCATTTTGAGTTGACTCTTGTGCAGGGTGAGAGATAGGGGTTTAATTCAATTTTTCTACAAATGGATAACCAGTTTTTTCAACACTATTTGTTGAAAAGGCTGTATTTTCTCCAATGTATATGTCTGGCAACTTTGTCAAAAATCAATTGGCTATAAGTTTCTGTATCTTCTATTCTGTTCCTTTGGTCTATGTATCTGTTTTTGTGCCAATACCATGCTGTTTTTATTACTGTAGCTCTGTAGTATAATTTTAAGATAGGTATCATGATTCCTCATGCATGGTTCTTATACCTGAGAATTGCTTTGGTTATTCTGGATCATTTTTTTCTCATATGAAATTTAAAACTGACTTTTCTAGCTCTGAGAACAATGACATTGGTATTTTGATAGGGATTGCAGTGACTCTGTAGATTACTTTTGATAAAATGGCCATTTTGATAATATTTATTCTGCCTATCCAAGAGCATGGGAGATCTTTCCATGTTCTAAGACCTTCAATTTCATTTTTTAGTCTTTTATAATTTTCATTGTAGAGGTCTTTGACATCCTTGGTTGGATTTATTTCAAAGTATTTTATTGTTTTTGAGGTTATTGTGACTGGAATTGTTTTCTGGATTTCTTATACAGTGGATTCATGGTTTGCATATAGAAAAGCTAATTTTTTAGATTGATTTTGTATCCTGCTACATTGCTGAATTTGTTGATGAGTTCTAGAAGGCTTTTGGTTGAGTTTTTGTGTCTTCTAAGTATAGAATCATGTCATATGCAAATAGAGATAATTTCATTTCTTCTATTCCTATTTGTATTCCTTTAATTTCCTTCTCTTGCATTATCACTCTGGCTAGAGCCTTAAGTACTCTATTAAAAAAGAGTAGTGATAGTGGTCATCCTTGTCTTGTTCCTTATTTTGGGATATTAAGAGGAAAATTCATAGCCCTGAATACCCACATAAGAAAAAAAAAACAGAAAGTCACCAAATAAACAACCTAATTACACACCTAAGGACTCTTGAAAAACAGGAACAGACTAATTCCAAAGCCAGTAGAAGGCAGGAGATAATTAAAATCAGAGCAGTAATCAATGGAATTGAGAACAACAACTACAAAAAATACAAAAAAAATCAACAGAACAAAAGCTGCTTCTTTGAAAAGATTAACAAGATTGATAAACCCTTAGCCAACATATCCAAAAGAAAGAGAGAATCAGCTCAAATTATTAAAATAAGAAATTAAAAAAAGATATCACTTCAGGGTGTGGGAAAATTCAGAGGATCTAAAGAAACTTTTGAAAATTTATATTTCAATAAACTGAAAAACAGAAGAAATTGACATATTTCTAGACACATAAAAACCTACCTAAATTGTATCAAGAAGATATAGAAAACCTAAACCAACCAATAGCAAACAAAGAGATAAGAACAGAATTAAAATTCTATCCATCAAAGAAAAGTACAGGTCCAGATGGATTCCCAGCTGAATTCTTCAAAATCTTTATAGAAGAACTAAACACAAAACTTCATAAATTATTCTGTAAAATAGAAAAAGATGAAAACCTTCCAAACTCCTTCTACTAGGCCAGTATCACCTAAATACCAAAACTGAATAAAGATTCCTCAAGAAAATAAAATTACTGACCAATATTGTTAATGAACATAGTCGCAAAAACTCTACACAAAATATCAGCGATATGCATTCAAAACCATATCTAGCAAATAGTACACCATGACCAAGTTGGTCTCATTCCAGGGAAGCAAGGCTGGTTTAACATAAACAAATCAGTATGTGTCATTCACCACATAAATACAACTAAAGACAAAAATCACATGATCATCTTAATAGATGCTGAAAACATTTGACAAAATCCAACATCCATTCATATTTAAAATACTGCAGAAAGTGGGAATAGAAGAAACTTACTTCAATATCACAAAGGCAATATACAATAAACCCAAAGAGACTCCATATTAATTGGGCAAAATAAGCCCTTCTAAAGTTGCTTTATTCAAGGTGTATGGTCAGAGTTATTGAAAGCTGACTAACACAGTAGGCAATTAGACTAACTCCATTATAAACTTGTGGGGACACCATTGTATATGCAATCAGTCACTGACCAAAACATCAATATGTGGTGGGTGTGTACTTCATAATCTATACTTTATAAGAGTAAGGATTAGATTTCAATCACTGTTGAATCATCTGTACCCATATGACATAAAACATAAATATTGATATAAAATTCCTTGTTAAATTATCTACAGAAAATAAGTGCATGAATTTTTCTCTGGCCTTCTTTATGTGCAAATACCTTCCCATACCCAGTGTCTAGAAATAAAAAAGAACCAGTTAACTGGTCTAAGTTATCCAGTCTACTATATTTCTTTAAATTATTTATTGTTGCTTCTTTACAAAGCAACAATACATATTATTTAATAAATTCATTTTATATTATTTATTAATTTTGGTGCTGGATATTGAACCCAGGGGCATTCTACTACTGAGCTACACCCCCAGTCCTATTTTATTTTTTTTATTTTGAAACATGGTCTCACTAATTTGCAGAAGACCTTACTAGATTGCTGAGGCCAGCCATGAACCTAAAATCCTCCTGTCTCAGCCTCCCAAGAACTGGGATTACAATCATGTGCCACCATGCCTGGCCATAAATACACTTTGAAAACTAGAAATATGTAAAATAGAAAGTGAAACTCTCCCATAAACTGCCCTGAGACAACTGATATTAGCAAATGGTTCTTTCTTATTTTTGTATCCATATTATAAGCATGTTATGATTTCAAAGGTGGTATCATAAACTACTTTCTATAATTAATAGATTCATGTTTAATTTATACATAATAATGTTCCATATTATGGCACAGGTGTAATTATTTTTGGCATTTTCCTATGATAAATGATGTTTTTACATATACCTATGTAGCTATGTATTGGTATACCTGTATAAGCATTTCTATAGCACAAATTTCATAACATGAAACTGTTAGATCAGAGTTTATATAGTTTAAGCCTTCAATAAGTATTTATATATCACATAATGTGTGAAGTGATGAAAATGAAAAGTATTATACACCTTACATTTTTACATTTATCTCTAGCCATGTTTCTGCTGGTATTTCCACCACCACACTTTGTCCTTAGATTTCTCTTCTATAAAACAACCTCCCTTTGTACATAACCATCAGCCATTTCTGAGCTTTTCTCAAGAAAAAAGTGTGATGCAGGAAAAAAGAAAATGTGTGAATGAATGAATGAGTCACTGTACTCTCTCTCATGTTCACCAAATTTAACAGTTCCAAAATGTTGATGCCAATTCTGTCTTTTCCTTATTTTTCTCTACTTCTGGCAATTACTCTTCACATACTACAAAAAAGTTACTCAGACTGACTCTATTCTCTATAAATCTTTAATTCTATTAACTCTCTTAGCAGATAATCTTGCCTTATATATAATGCAGAAGAAAAGCCATGTGAAAAAAATCTTTCTTAATATCTTATTAGAGTACCCCCCATAAAACCAAGACTATTATCATTTTTAATCAAAACTTTTACAAAATAGAAAAAAATCAGGGTCTGTCTGGTATTTCCTGAAGACAAGCGCTGGTTTATAGAGGGCAAAAAGAGAAGGGAAAATCAACCTTGTCATTTGTATATTCAGAACCTTGATCTTCTTATTGTTCCTAAGATGAGTGTCTTTGAAGTGCTCCCTATATATAGGGAGAATGAGAGATCCCTAAAATAGCAAGATATAGTTAATAAACCCAAAATATATTCTTGAGCACTGGTGGCTACTCAGGGCCACCAAATGATGACTATTCTCACTTGCAAGATATGTGGAAACTGAACTAAAATCACAAGTTCTGTTAGCAGAAGCAGGACAGCCTCAGACATTTGCATGGTTAAATGTGTGTTACACTTGCCTCTTAAGTAGGAATATAGAGGTATCAGATGCTAAAAAGAGGGTGCCTTTCCCTTTATAATTATTTCTCTTTCTTTAAATTTCTGTGTTTATTCTGATGTTGAAGAGTTCTCAAGGAATATTATTACCTGATTTACAAATCTTGCCTGCTATAAAGCTAAGATTAGCTAATCAATAGTAACTCATGCTATGGACCCCAAATGTATTAAACACCTACTACATAACAGAGAACCTATAGAACATATATATATATATATATATATATATTATATATATATATGATAAACATATATATATAAAAACATATATATCATATATATATATATGATAAAGTATTTTGCTATACAAAAGTTTGTAAAGCATTATTGGTTTAAAAGTAAAATTTTGATTGTTTTTAAATTAAACAAAACATCTAAATAATGTGTGAGGGTTTAGGCTAAAAACAATGTATTGTCTATCAAAATTCTTGCTCCCATTGGGCAGTATATATTCCTAATGGCTACACTAAAAAATGGAAAGACAATCACTGTACAACAGAAATCATCTATTGTTCCATTAGGTGAGTGAGGAATAAATTTTTATTTTTAAAATAATAGTTAAAAACGTGGGATCTGTTACAAAATTTTAATATTCAATATGGTACAAATGGGTAAGATATATGTAGTTTATGTATACAGTGCCATATTATTCACTTTACAAAAAGAAGAAAATCTGTCATACATGACAACTGGATGAACCGGGAGGAAATTATACTATGTAAATTAAGTCAGTCACAAGTTTAATAAACTTTTAAACCATTAAAATGTGAAGGATAGCTATATTAGGGCAAGATAATTTTGTCCTCATTAAGATAGGGAAAATGTATATTCATTTAAAATGTAGGTTTCCTATGAATGGTTTTCCAGGAAGATTTCAATAGAAGATAAAAGCAGCAGAACTGACTTCATGGAGCTTTGATTTTCATAGGAACAGAGGGACATAAGATATTCACACAAATAGGCGATGTACTGCTACATATGAGGACTTTGAAGAGAATGGCATACTCCAAAAGCTGTGTGGACACTTAGGTATTGGATGTGCTCAACTATCAACATTTCCAGAAAAGAATTGAGTGAAAGATGCTGCAAATTACTGTTTGAGCTATACCAGAGAATAATTCATGTAGTATTTTCTGAAAAAGTGGTTCAAATTTTCACTTCAGGACAATAAAACTCACTAAAATGCCTATGCAAGTGTTTAGGCTGCTTTGATTTATTTTATATGAACAGTATTGTCTCTGAGCTAACAACGGTTGATATTGAACTAGGGTGAAACCCAAGCAAACATGAATATATTTTCATTTGTCAGACAGGTGGTGAAGATGTGTATACCCAGAGTAACCACGGTGCAGATTAATTATTGGATTCATCACAATAATTAATGTGGGAAGTATGTTCTTAGTGGAATTTTCAATTCTATTTCCTCAAATATTTTTCAGAATGCAATTCTAATATTAGGAGATGAAAAGAGAATGTTTATCAACCACTGATCCTTTTAAAAAATTTTGATACAGAAACAAGAGTTACATATATTTGGTACTTGTCATATATTACAAATTACATTAAAGGTTTTCATAAATGAACAGATACTTTATATGACAGAAATTCTCAAGCAAGAGTACAATGGGTAATTTTCATGAAATATTTTATCACTCTGTTGGATATATTTAGTTGAGTACAGTAGAGTAGCACAGATTTGAAAATATTTTTGTCTGTCCTTGTTCAGTTTCATTGACTACAAAGTGCTTTAGAAAATGACAGATTGACAGATATGAGAACTTCACACAGGAAGCTTCACGCTGTATTTTTTCTATGACATTGTTATCTGGAGTTTTATCTGTACATGAAATAGGGCATTAATACTTTGGTACTCTATTAAAATATAGTGTCACTTTGATGAATTAGGTAATGGGCTGACATCAATACATCAAAACAATGAGTTTCAGGAGATATTCCAAAGGCCTTATGAGCATAAATCCAAAGATACTGAAAGGTGAATGCTAAGTAGCAATTAGTAACAGAATAAGGTATTTGGGAGTGATGATGTGTGCATAGGAATTAAATCTAAAATGACATTAGAACCTTTGCCTCCAAGGTTGTGTGTATTGGACATTATGAATTAATAGAAAGTGAATCTATTCACAATATTTATATATGTGAATAATTAAATTTATTTCAAAATCTGTACTTCTAAATTTGCTGTTTTTACCAGTTTAATTTAGTTTAAAGAATAAGATATCCAAATAGGAAACCAACTACAATAACTTAAGATAAATCTATAAAGTAGTTATTTGAATAATAGAGAATCTGAATTCAGAAGGTAGTTCTCTTAATGAACCAGTTATTAAAAGCATAGTACTAAGCTGGGCACAGTGGCATATACCTGTAATCCCAGTACTTAGGAAGTTGAGACCAGATGATTGCAAATTCAAAGTCAGTGTTGGCAACTTAGTGAAACCATTTCAAAATAAATATAAAATAAGTCTGAAGGTGTATCTCAGAGATAGAATGCCCCTGGATTCAATTGTTATTACTACACATACACACAAAAAAAAGAGAAAGAAAGCAATGTACTAATTCACTGGGCAAGTGTATGATTGCTTTACATGGTTGGGAATTGTCCCATTTTTTTTCTTGCTCTCTTTGTTATTGGCTTACCTTAAGATTACTTTTGTACCTGAGTTTATTGGAGCCCTCCATAGCACTCTAAAATGAGTAAAATGGAATAATTCACTATACTTCACTTTTCCTCTTTAGCATTAGTCATTTGGAATTGATTAGGTATAGTTCATAAAATCCTGTAGCATAACTATAAAAAAGCCAATAACCTCATTAAAAGCAATGAGTTATGATAGCCTGGGTGTATCTATTAATCTTGTTCTATTAACAGAGCTATAATAAAAATGGAATAAATGTATATTCTTATATTTAGTGTATATTTGTATGTGAATGTATATAGGTGAAATGAGGTCTAAAAATTATTTCATACCAATTACATAATGAAATAAAGAGATATGCAATCAATTCTCATTATTTTTGGTAATTATGCTCTGTAGTTGTCATGAACACTGAATTTGTGAATACTGGATTATTGATTATAGGCAAAATACATGGTTGGGCTCAATCACTACCTAGTATTTTTTCACCTTTGTTTCTTTTTAGTCACCTTGCTTAATATATATTGTTAATTCATTAATATTGAACTCTTGTCAATATTAAGTTATGCTTGAATGAAGCTTATCTAAACACACTAATTTTCTCTGTAAGGTACACTATAGTCTTCTTGCACTTAGGAAAACAGCACATCATTCTAGTGGTGTTTGGGGGATATTTGTAGTAGTGGAAACCACCAACAAAAAACAAAATTCAAAAATTGTGGCTCTAAATATCTCATAAAAAGACATTTACAATATGACAGCAAAAATAAGAAGGTGAAGCATTACCTTGTTTTACCTCACTCTGGAATGTGAGTGTCAAATGACATTTTTTTTCACCAATCTATGCATATCTGTGAATGACTACAAAGTGATACGAGTATTGATTTTAGGGCTCCAAATAAGTTTTACTGAATCAGCAAATTCACAATATGATATTGCTAATATCTAAACTGGATAGTTCATGCTGGAAATCCAATATATTTGTGAAAGCAAATCACCACAATATAATAAACTCCCTTTTTAACAGAGGAAGTTGATATTTTTGAGGTAAAAACTTTTATCACAATTCTTTAGCTCTTCATAGAATCATAACTATATGAGGCTTGATTTTCTATCATTATAATTAAAATGGATGTGGGAAGATTGGTTTTCTGTTATGTAAAGAATGCTGGACTAAGAATTTAAAAAATCATTCTTCTCCTAACATTTATTTGTCTTCAAATCACTAAGTGTCTTTGAGTGTTTTCTTTCTTAGATATATATTGTTGTTAATAATATTTCTCAACATTCATGCATCTATTAACCATTCAAGAAAATTTCACTGAAAGCTTATTGTAAGTAGGCACAAATGGGGTGGAATTATGGCTTCATGATGCCACTTCTGTTGGCTCATGTTAATCATTAATTCTACTATTGACAGAAATTGAAGGAAGTATCTTACACATAATTACATATATTGACTGAGGATGTATGTTATTCTAGGCACTATGTTATTTGCAGATATGGAATAGTAAATGAAATAACCATGATCTTGTGCCTTTGATGAGTAATAACTAATGTTGCCTAATCATACTGCTCAGGTAGCTCCTTGTTTTGATACATACATCTGTTGGTATACTCAGATTTCTCTAAAGACCTTTAGAAAAATGCTTATATTTAAACAAAATAACCTATTTAGTTCAAGTATTTTGGACTTAAAATACAACTCTCTTCTTTAAATCAGCTGAGGAAGGTGGATTTTAAGGCTTTAGTCTACCATTGCAATACTCTATTAATATTGTATAATGAAGTCGGGCGTGGTGGAACACGCTTGTAATCCCAGTACTTTGGGAGGTGGAGACCGGAGGATCCGGGTTGGCGGCCAGCCTCAGCTCTCTCACTTTCTCTCTCCCTTTCTCTCTCTCTCTACTTAGTGAGGCCCTCTGTAACTTCGTGAGACCCGGTTTCAAAATAAAATATAAAAATAGGGCCGGGGATATAGCGCGGAGGTAGAATGCCCCTGGGTTCAATCCCCGGTACAGCTAAAAAAAAAAATATATTGTATAATGAACCAATAAAAGTACAAAAATAGGTTAGTATTAAAGCTTCTATATACCTGATATGTTTATGGGTGACCTTGTACTCAATCAAGTTGTCAAAAGAAATAAAACAACTAAGCCGGGCATGGTGGCGCACGCCTGTAATCCCAGTACTTGGGAGGCAGAGACCAGAGGATCCAGGTTCAATGCCAGCCTCCGCTCTCTTTCTCTCTCTCTCTCTCTCCCTCTCTCTCTCTCTCTCTCTCTACTTAGTGAGGCCCTCCGCAACTTCGTGAGACCCAGTTTCAAAATAAAGTATAAAAAATAGGGCCAGGGGTGTAGCATGGAGGTAGACTGCTCCTGGGTTCAATCCCCAGTACCGCAAAAAAAAAAAAAAGAAATAAAACAACTAGTTAAAAATCTATTTTTAAATAGATCATATAATCTAACTTTGAACAAGTTACTTTCTTCCCATTGTCTATCAACTTCAACTGCTTCTCTGTGGGAAGGTTACTAAATTCACTTTATAAATAAAGTGTTGACAATGATAACTTCAAAGTTAAGCATGAAGTATGTTTTCACCACTGAAATGTCTATATTACACCTGCATTGCAACTGAAAGAAACATTCTCATCTTGAAAACAAAGCCAGGTGAGCTTCAAGCACTTGTCTGTGTTAACCATTGAGCCATTAAATTTTTAATGACTCTAAAGTTTTAAATTATAAACAACTCTTTCACAAAAGAGGATTGATGTGAAGAAGAAAGACATACAGGGAAGTAAACAGGAAAATCAGATAGTCCTATTTTTGTTGTTTGTATTAATGTTTCCCAAATAGCAGCAGGTGATATTAAAATAAGAATTTAGACTCTGCACAGGTACTAATGGAGAGATTGGTCAAAAAAAAAAAAAAAAGAAAATCTCTGTGAATGTCCCAATTCAACTTTGATGTTGTTCCCACAAAGGCAATTTTACTTAAGAAATTGCTTATTACACTGCTCATCCAAAAGCACACAAAGGAATGGAAACATATTACGTCTGTTTTCTTTTATAACTATCTCAATTTTCTTATTGTCAGGTATAAACTCATGCCAGAATTCAATAGAAAAAATTTAATATGGAAAATGAAATCCAAAATTTTGTAAGAGAAAACAGGGAAAGTGAAGAAACCTCATTTTCAACAATTATGGTCAGCTACTAACCTTCTTAGAACTGAGGCAACAGAGAAGAGATGATGGTACCAACTTCACGGAGTTCCTACAGGGTGACAGGATTGTAGCAGATCTTCCTGGAGGGAGCTGGAACCAAGAAACAGTCACTTTGGTGGGAAGGGAGCTGGAGTTAGAGAGGATGTGCAGCTTCTGCCAGAGATCCTGACCAAGGAAGAAATGTGAGAGAAACACCTAGTCTTTGAATTTCCTTCCATTCCCAAAGCTCCTCCCCATACTTTCTACTGTTTAAACCTAGCCAGAAGACAGCAGGTATGATGGTTTGGATTCAGGATGTTCCCCTAGCCCTCATGGAAATAAGGTAGCAATGTTAGAAGCTGGAATGGTTGCTAAGGAGGGGGTCCCTGGGGGTATGGCCTTGGGGATTATATTTCCTTCATCACTCCCCTGCTCCTCCTCTCTCTTGCTTCCACCCTCCATGATGTGAGGAACAAAACCTTATGCTCTCTCCCTCTCTCTGTCTCTCCACTTCACTCTGCCAAGCCCTGAGCTTCAGACCCTGGCCTCACATGGACTGAATCCAGAATCTCCAAGAAAACTGTAAGCAAATAACCTTCCTTCCTCTAAGTTTCATAGTCAGGTTCTTTGGATTATAGCAGTGAGAATGCTGACTGAGATAGAAGACAAGGGGGGCTGGGAAATGTGTACAGTCCCAGGTCACTTACCCAGCAGAACAGATGTGGGCAGTGAATGAACCAGAGAAAATACAAGCAAATGAACACCATAGCTCTTTCCTAAAAACTTTGATCTATGCATGCCTCTTGCAAATTTTAAAGTCTCTAATGTTCCCTATGCCAAGACTAAGAGTGAATTAATCCTCCTCAGCATGACCTTTAAGTGCTTTTGCACTCTTGCTTCAATCTGATATTCCAAGGTGGTTTTCCACCACTCTCTAACTTTCATCCCTAGAGCTGCATGTGCTACGTGCCAGTTTTAACACAGGGAGTAGCTTCAGGAGACTAATCATTGTTCATGTTATGTTCATCATTACCTAGAATGTCTTTCTAGGTAATTCTAGGAAAACCTAGAAGAATGTCTCCCATCAACACTTGTACATATGAGAATTGGTAACTTCCAAGGAAGTCAATTCAAAGGTAGCATTTCTGTGGACACTTTTTTTGATAGTCAGACTGATTACAGTCAGTAACTACATTATTAGTATGAGTTTTATAATATATATTATTTGAATGGTTTGTTTTGTCTTTCTGTTAATAAATAAATTGTGCTCCCTCAGGGAAAAGACAAAATCAACAAGCATGGTGAATGGATTGTTTTTAATTCTCAGGAATTTTAAATATATAAAAGATTATATTTCTCCAGAATCAAGTACATTATATTTTTTAAGAAAATTTCTTGTTCTGATGACCTTTTTCACCTGTTGAATTAACAGTGCATTGTAGTACTCAATGTTACATTAAAATACAAAATATTAATACTCAAATTATCATTATCATTATCAATCCCTTCTTATTTACATTTTCATACTTCTTTTTAAAATGAGAATTTTTCCATTAATATAATATTTACAATATCACAAGTTGACAAAATCTATTATTATTGTCATTACAAACTGTTAAACTATCAGTGATGTCTTCAGTGATAGTTTTATAGTGATTGCTGGGCATGGTGGTACACTGCTATAATCCCAGTACTGGGTAGACTGAAGCAGTAGGATCACAGGTTAGAGGCCAGAGTGCTTTAATTTAGCAGGACCCTGTTTCAAAATAAAAACTGAAATGGGACAGGGTATATAGCTCGGTGGTAGAGTGCCCCTGGATTCAGTCCTTTGTATCACACACACATATAAGTGAGTATATACTTTGGGTATTATTAATGTTAATCTATCATTTTTTCTCTACTCATAACCATTTCTTCCCTTTACAGAGCTTGAATTAAGAAGTTATATGTAGTTTGCAAGCATGATTCTGTAGAATGAATAACTGCACTAAGGATGTATCCTTTAGAAAAGTCTGCAGCTGTTCTCCTTCTAGCATCATGTGTACACCTCAGGCAAGGGAAGAAATAGAAACAGTGAGGTTGTGCAGATGGTCCCTGAATTTGATTTTTTTTTTTTTTGCAATACCGGGGATTTAACCCAGGGTCATTCTACCTCCTAGCTACACCCCCAGCCCTATTTTTTATTCTTTATTTTGAAACAGGGTCTCACTAAGTTGCAGAGGGCCTCACTAAGTAGCTGAGGCTGGCCACAAACCTGGATCCTCTGGCCTCAGGCTCCCAATGTGTAGTCAGTAGAAACCATATGTTATTTTTTGTTGTTGTTTTGTTTTGTTTGAGATAGGAAGGATTTTTCTGAATTGCTCAGGCTAGCCTCAAAGTTTTAGTCCTCCTTATTCAGCCTCCTGAGTAGCTGGGATTACAGGCAAGTACCATGGGACCTGGCCTAAATTTTGTATTTTGATGTTCAAGCTAGTGATATATTGTACAATTGTTGTGATGCTGGGCAGCAAATCACAACGGCCAATGATCCAAGTAATTGCAAGGCTAAAGAACAGATATTTTACAGCACATGATACTGCTAAATTATAATTTTCAATAGATTAAATATATTAAATAAATTTTTGATATTTATGATATTTTGAATTAATGTGGAGGAAAACCCTATAATAAGTCAAGTAGCAGGACCGATAAGACCTATATATAATAGATTCATTCATATGCCATTCATTATATTAATTTGCTTACATGATAATAGAGCTGAAGAAGTCCCATAATTTGCCAACCATCTGCAAGATGAGAATCAGGAAACCCAGTGTTATAATTTAGTCAGGGTCCAAAGGCCTGACAACCCAGAGAGTCCATGGTATAAATCGAGTCAGGATTTGAAGGCCTGAGAATTGGGGCTGGGTGGGAGATGGGATTAGGAGGCACTGGTATGTGTCTGGTGTCTAAAAGTCTGAGAACCTGGAACTCCTGTTGTCTGCAGGCAGGAGAAGATGATGTCCCAGCTCAGGAAGAGAGAGTGAAATCACCCTCCCTCTGCCTTTTTGTCTATTCCTCAACTAATTGGATGACAACTACCCCCATTGGTGAGAGTGATCTTTGCTCAATATGCCAATGCAAATGTGTTTTCCAGAAATATCTCCATGAATAGTCTCATAAATATCATCTTACCAACTATCAGGCATCCCTAAGCACAGTCATAGTAACCATCTCAGATGCCTTTTTCCAAAGATGATTTTTTTTCTCAAAATATACTATTGAATTTTTCATTGTTTCATTGGGCAGAAATATGCTACATGATACCTTTATATAAAAGAAAATAATAAATTATTTTTTTGGCTTTTAAAATCTCAATAGTAGACAAAGAATATTGGGAAATAAATTGAGACTATATTCTGAACAAGCCAATTCACAGTATCTGCCCAAACAACTGGAGATTTGAACTTAAGAAATAGAATGAAATGTCATAAGTCCTCTAAGGAAATATGTTCAGTTTCCTAAGCCACATGCAAATCATATTAACCTGGGTAGAAAGTAGGATTTTGTGGAAGAAAGTGGTGTATAGAGATCCAGCTAAAAGGACAGGAAAAGACCAGGTAGACTCAGAGTAAAGAAAAGACAATAGCTACCTGAAGTTGTTTCATTTGTTAACTAGCCCAGCCATACTTAGAGCAATAAGATTCTACAAGGGTATTAGTATTCTAAAAAAAAAAAAGTCTTTACTCAAGATGGCTTGAGGGGTTTGTTATTTCTTTATAACTCAGAACATCCCTGTTCATATAAGATGAGAGATAGAGAATAATATCAGCAGGAAGTCTATCAATATCTACTCTATTTCTTTAGTATAGGCTTCCACATTTATAGAAGAAAACTGTCTCAATGAATATATTTATTATATTCCCTTCAATATCCGCCTATTAAAATCATCATCAGTATTGTTAAGAATCCTTTTTATATACTTTTATTGGTGCATTGTAATTAAATATCATAGTGACATTCAAAGTGATGCAAACACATACACATACACATACACATACACATACACATTCACATTCATACACACCACTTCGTTTGGTTTCCTCTGGATCCCACCACAATCATTTAGCATTCAATGATAAATAAGTCAGAACCAAAATTAAGAAGAATGAAATGCAAAGAAAAATCTATTTTTAAGTTATCCCATGACACAGTACTTTAATTCATAATAATGTTTACTGATGTAGTTTTTTGTAAATGTTAGGATCTTTGAAAATACTAGATATTATTACTGATTATTTTCCTAACATAAGTTCAGTTTTCTTCCACTTGGTATACTTTATTTCTGTTTGCTATTAAATGTATGCATCTGGGATATTAGAAAATCTAAGAGAAGTATATCATACTCCACATGTTATCTTAAAGGTTTCATCAGATCTCCCTATGGAGATCCTTTTGCTCTCTTATTATTTTTGTGTAGCCTTCCTAAAGTAACACATTTCCTTATAGGATCAATATGACTTTTTGAAAAGAAGCATAATACCACCAGTAATAAAGTAGAAAAAGGAAGCTTTAAAAGATATGCAATTTTAGAATTCAGCAATGGCTGAAAATTGATATGAGAAGAGCCTTTTAATATATCTCTTGATTGAATAATTTATGATAGAAAATGAGATTGAAAAAACATTTTTATTTTTCTAGGAGTTCTGCTTCTTCTGTGTCACTTTATGATACTATACATCTGACATGCAATTTTTGTTTAAATTTGGGCCAATAATTATGTGCCATATAACTAGAACATTTTCACATATGTCTGCAGATGTAATACCTATCAGACACCATACATATACATAAATACACACATTTACACATGTTTGTTTGGGCTAAATTATCTCAAGAAAAGAAAAGTTGCTGTAAAATTAACCTTTTCTTCAAACTATGAGCATAAAATAATTCTAAGTATGGAAACATCCTCACACACATACAGCTTCTTCTTATTCATTTTTTTGAGAATGTAGTAAAATTCTTGACACAGAGAAACTATAATAAATTCAAAAAGACCCTAAGTTTTGGATTAAGTTCAACAGTTTTGCTGAGAGGACAAGTTATTGAAGCATTTAGTTGCTCATCTCATTCTTCTATAGAAATAGAAGTGTGAGCTGGGGCTGGAAAAATGGATATCCAAATGAGTTCTACCGTGCCACTGGATCATGTAGCTAGATGGATTCAATCCAGTGGGATGAAGCAGAGGTAGTGTAAGTAACTGTGTTGACTGACACATATGATGATGAGCCTTCTTGGACAATGAAAAAAAAAACAATCAAAAACTACAAGGCCTGTGGATACCAAGGATAAACCTAAGAAGGACTCTGGCTCCTTATTACCACAGAGCGAGAATTCTAGCCCTGAGCTACTAATAATTGGAATGTTATCTGACAGAGCAATAAACTCCCATGCTATTTAAGATACTTGGTTTGGGGGACTTTTTTTATCAAACTACATGTTTCAATCACATTTTATCACTTTATTAAATTGATGGGCAATAAGACTGGAGAAGAATATGAAAGGAATTCAAATAGGAAAAGAAGAACTAAAACTATCCTTATTTGCAGATGACATGATCCTATACCTAGAAGACCCAGAGAACTCAACCAAAAATCTACTAGAGCTGATCAACAAATTCAGCAAAGTAGCTGGATACAAGATCAACCTAAAAAATCAGTAGCTTTCATATATGCCAACCATGAATCCACTGAGAAAGAAATCCAGAAAACAATTCCATTCACAACAACTTCAAAACCAATCAAATACCTAGGAATAAACTTAACCAAAGAGGTAAAAGACCTCTACAATGAAAACTATAAAACACTGAAGAAAGAAATCGAAGAAGATCTTAGAAGATGGAAAGATC
>PVJS01040919.1:0-18204 GCA_004027185.1 Glis glis
GAGGGCCTCACTAGGTAGAGAGAGAGAGACAGAGGGAGAGAGAGAGAGAGAGAGAGAGAGAGCGAGCTGAGGCTGGCCGCAAACCCGGATCCTCCGGTCTCCGCCTCCCAAAGTACTGGGATTACAAGCATGCGCCACCACGCCCGGCTGTCCCACACCAGCATTTATTTTATTTTATTTTTTTGTCTTCTTCATGATAGTCATTCTGATTGGGGTTAGATGGAATCTCAGTGTAGTTTTGATTTGCATCTCCCTGATTGCTAACGATGTTGAAAAAAATTTTATGTATTTATTGGCCATTTGTATCTCTTCTTTTGTGAAGTGTCTGTTTAGTTCAGTTGCCCATTTCATTTTTTTTGTGTGTGGTACTGGGGATTGAACCGAGGGGCATTCTACCTCCAAGCTACACCCCCAGCCCTATTTTTATTCTTTATGTTGAAACAGGGTCTCACGAAGTTGCGGAGGGCCTCACTAAGTAGCTGAGGCTGGCCATAAATGGTCTCAGCCTCCCAAGTACTGGGATTACAAGCATGTGCCACCACACCCGGCTTCAGTTGCCCATTTCTTGATTAAGTTATTTGTTTTTTTAATGTTGAGTCTTTTAAGTATTTTGTATGTTTTAGATATTAGACCTCTATCAGAGGAATAGCTGGCAAAGATCTCCTATTCTATAGGCTTTCTCTTTAGAATCTTGATGGTTTCCTTTGATGAGCAGAAACTTTTTAGTTTAATGCCATCCCATTTATTAATTCTTGTTTTAATTTCTTGAGTTTTGGTAGTCTTGTTAAGGAAGTTTCTACCTGTGCCTATATGATGGAGTGTTGGACCTATACCCTCCTCTAGTAGCTTCAAAGTCTCTAGTCTAGCTGGGCATGGTGGCACACACTTTTCCAGAGCTGGTTCCGTTGTGAATTAAGAATCTTTATTTGTGTGCGTGCGTGCGTGTGTGTGTGTGTGTGTGTGTGTGTGTGTATGTGGTACTGGAGATTGAACCCAGGGGCATTCTACCTCTTAGCTACACCCCTCCTGCCCTATTTTTTGTTTTGAAACAGAGTCTCCCTAGGTTGTTGAGAGTCTCACTACTTGCTGAGACTGTCCTTGCACCTGCAGTACTCCTGTCTCAGCCTCCCAAGTACTGCGATTACACGTGTGCGCCACCACACCCAGCTAGAAAGAATCTTTTTCACGTGTGAAAATGTCTCTATTCTGACTTTACACTAGATTTGTTTTTCCTTTTTCACTGCTATTATACATGAGATCTTTTGTTCCTCATTATATTTTCTACCTGGTTCTTTGTATACAGAAATGCTATTAATTTTAGTATATTGACTTTGCACCAGGCAAATCTTTCTAATCTCTTAATGTTACTAATAATTTTCAATTGACAATGTGCTTCAAAGCATACAATCATATCATTTGCATAAAATAAAAAAATTTGTTTTCCCTCCTCCAGCAAATGGGATCTTTTCTTCCATGTTTTTGATGCTAACATATAGCAAAACTATACTCTTTCCTTTTTTCTTTCTTATACTCTTTCCTTTTTTCTTTCTTATACTCTTATACAACACATGCCATACATAAATTTATTTTTTCCACATAACTTACTGAGTTCTCTAGTGTTTAATGTTTCTCGATTTCAAGTATAAGTCATTTCAATTGCTATGATATTTTGTCCCCCCAAACCCCTTAACTGCCTTGCTCCATTTAAAGTCTTATATCTTGCCCAGGTTTTCCATTAAATAAAACCAGTGGAGTGCAGGGGTATTAGCATACGTCTTGAGTTTAATAGGAATGCTCCTCATGTTCACACAGTGTGAGATTGTCCTTGGTTTTCTGAGTCTTCATTAAGATTTGTTTAATTCCTAGTTCACTGAAAATTTCGTTTTGTTTTTAAAATCAGTAATCAATATGAAATGACTGGTAAGATAATGATTGATAACATTGATGTTATTATATACTGTTCTTTTATTAATGTACTTCTGAAGTTTGCTTTGACAAGATTGGGCAGTGGGAGCCAAAGCCTGGTAATTATTTGTAATTAATTTTAGGCGGGGCGCAGTGGCGCACACCTGTAATCCCAGTACTTGAGAGGCTAAGACAGGAGGATCACAGGTTTGAGACCAGCCTCAGCAATTTAACGAGGTTCCTCAGAGACTTTAGTGAGACCCTATTTCAAAATAAAAAATAAAATAGGGCTGAGGGTGTAGGTCAGAGGTAGAATGCCTCTGGGTACAACACCCAGTACTCTCCCCAAAACACTTAATTTTAAGGAAGGTGGAGGCCTGGAACTATTTCTCCTCCCAGTGGGTTGACAGGGTCATTCTTTCTTCTAAAATTTGGGAATGCTACAAAGGTTAGAACAGGGGATCTAAATTTTGTTTCCAAGACGCTCGCGACCCCTGACCAGCAGCCACTGAATGGCTCACCCAATCCCCGGAACCAAAAGACCGCGTCCCACACGCGGTCCGGAAGGGGAATTTCGCGCGGACCTCTCCAGGTTTTTGATTAGCTGGTTCTGCAGTAAGCCCGCCCTACCTCTCTCCTCATTGGCTAACCCTCCAGGGTGGGTGTTCCTCCTTGGTCAGCCCCTCCTAGGAGCGTGAAATGCGTTTTGCACTGACCTGGAGGTTCGCCTTTAGCGGCTTCCGGGGTTCTCCGCAGGTCCTGAGCTGACTTCTGTGGCTCAAGAGCCCTGCTGGAAACTCACATTCTTTTCCTTCGCTATTTGCCTCAGACCTGCACAAACTGGGCTGGACAAGGTTCAGAACATTCCAGGGAGACAGCCGGAACCAGAGTGGGTCTGGGGGACCCCGCGCACCATCCCCTGTGGAAGATGGCGGAAGTGGTGTCTTTCCCAGGGGCATTCTACCTCTCTGCTACACCCCCAGCCCGTTTTATTTTTAATTTTGAAACAGGTTCTTGCTAAGTTGCTGAGCGGCTTGCTAAATTGCCAAAGCTGGATCCTTCTGTCTCAGCCTCCCAAGTACTGGGATTACAGGTGTGTGCCACTATGCCTGGCTGAGACATTCTTGAGTACTCTGTCTTGGGCCAAGCTGGAGGCTGGGGTAATGTCTTGGATGGGGAGGGAGAAGACTGCTGTGGGAAGCCCCTACCCTTCCCCCTAGACTAGGCAGGCCAAAGTCAGTTCCAGCCAGGGGTTCCCAGCCAGAGTATCAGACGTAGGGCTACTTAGATGCTCAGTGTTGCAGGTCTAACCCCATGTCATATTGAGGTAGGATAGAAGAAATGAAAATATTAGGTAGAAAGGAGACAAATTGGGAAGGAAAATATAGTTTTAAAATCTGGAAAATTCATAATCTCTAACTCCACCCTATAAGGTGTATTCTGTTTTAGGCACAAGCCTCGCTGAGTCCATACCCTTAATCACAATGGTCCCTTTCCCCACCTGAGATTCCCGAGATGCTTAGTAAACCAAGGGTGCGCGAGGAGGACAAAGGTCAGACACCAGCCACCCACCACACATTGTTGCCAGGGAACCTGAAGATTAGTCCAGACCTCCACTGTGCAGACCCCACCTGCCCCCTCATGGGGGTTCTATGAAAGAACTCAAAAAGCCACAAGGACTCTTGCTCAGATGCTCTCTTGAGCACACACTCGCTCTCCCCTTCTTGAGATGGCCCGCATTCTCCTCGAACTTGTATCCCTCACTTTCCTAAATAACATCACTGTCTTTTTCTCTGACCGACACATGCTAAAACCACGTAAGCCAAGAACCCTACGGAATTATTGTGTTTTTCCCTGACAAGCACATTAAGAGGCACCTACACTCCACAGTAACCATAAGTGGTAGATGACTCTCTGGAAGACTTGAATTGCTTTTGACAAGCTGGTATACTAGTTTTGGTATATACCAAGACCCTCGGCATTGCCCCTACCTGTCTAGGAAGCATGGAGATGAACTTTAAAGACAGGTACCCTTCAAGAACAGATTTTTTTCATTCATCTATAGAGAGTGTGGTCAGCAGATAGCTTCCAGCTTGTCAGCTCCTTCAGGTTTTTGCTTAGCTACAGAAAGCCTCCTTTCCCGAGGCCATGCCTTTTCCAGGGTAGTCCTCAGCTGCTGACTGAGCAAGTAAGGTAGAGAGACTGTCTGTTTTGGCCTGATACGGGACAACTCTGATGGCTAATATTCACTTCAAATCTCCCTATTAAATAGATAACTGTGGCTTGAATGTATTCCCTCCAAAATTCACATGTTGAAACTTAATGGCCAATGTGATACTATTAAGAGGTGGGGCCTTTAAGAGGTGATTGGACCATGAAGGTTCCTGTCTGGGATTAAGGCCCTTATAAAAGCTTCATGAAGCATTTGGCTGTCTTGCCCTTCCATCTGTTGCCATGTGAGGACACAGCATTCCTCCCCTCAAGAAGGGGAGAGCAAGTCCATCCATCCAAGTAAGCAAGAGAGAGTCCGTGTGCTTTCTCAGTTCTTTTCTAGGAGGGGGTAGGTAGGGTCGCACAGTCGCACAGTGGAAGGCAGGACTTCCTCTTAGTCCTCAGTTTCCCTGGCAACAGATAGGCGGTGGGGTCTGACCTTTGTCCTCCTCACCCACCCTATTTATCTTAAGCATTTCAGGTGTGCAGAGGAGCCATTGTCTCCTTTCTGTCTAATATTTCTATCTTTTCTATTCTACCTCATCATCCCCTCTGCCCGAGACTGAATCTTAAGGGGTGCCGAAGGGCAAAGGTCCTACTTCTATAACTTCTTCTCAGCTGACAAGGGAACGTTGACCCTGCCTATCCAGGGACCAAAAGTCTCATCCTAACAGATCTAAAGGAGATGCAGGAAGACCAGGGTTTTTGATTGGCTGTGGAACTATCATCCTCTGATGTTCTGGATATGAGGCATAAACATGTGAGATATTAGCCCCTGACAACAGCAAATCAAACAACAGAAGAGTATTCCAATATAAAGTATACTGGCCAAGAAAATGAGAATTTTATCCCACCAAGATGTTAACCAATAATCTTTTTGTAAGGGTGACATCCACCAAGGTAATCTAGATGAACTTGAAGTGGGTTCTAGCCCACAAATGTAACAGGCACTTTTACCAATACCTCTGCTATATTGTTGTGCCCAGTCCAGGAGAAAGTTTGTTTTTCCCTGGAAGAATGATGTAGAAATTAGGAGACAAATAAGTTGACATCTTTTAGTCTGGATAGACATAATAGATAATAGTTATAAGGAAAAAGTATAAAAATAAAACTTATCTTGATTCAGTTTTGGGGTTTTGAATAATACCTTTAAACCTTCTAAAGGCTCACAGGTATAGTGTTTGCAGGTCTTAGTATCTGGAGGCTTATTTTTGACTTCAGAGCCTTGATTCTGTAAAGTCTCAAGAGGCACAGGTTTAATCTAGACATGAATCCAGGAATTGTGTCCCTGTAGCTTAACAACTGTGGGACACTCTGGGAGAAAAAAAAAAAAGAAGGCTTGGGTAAAGATTAGCTCTCTAAATCTACAAGTTAAAGGCATTGTAAATCTTTTGGCCTTGGGGGTGCCATCAACCACAGTTACAATACATCTCTCTTTAATTTTTTTTTTTTTTTGCAGTACTGGGGATTGAATCCAGGGGCATTTTACCTCTGAGCTACACCCCTGGCCCTATTTTTTATACTTTATTTTGAAACCGGTCTCATGAAGTTGCGGAGTGCCTCACTAAGTATCTAAGGCTGGCCGCAAACCCAGATCTTCCGGTCTCTGCCTCCCAAGTACTGGGATTACAAGCGTGCGCCACCACGCCCAGCTACATCTCTCTTTAGAAAAGGCTTAGGGGAGACAATCACAGCAGAAGATCGAACTCCCATATCTAAAAGAACATTGATATCTTCACCTGCCATGTCAAGAGTCACCCAGGCTCTTTTATTGTCCAGTTGGTTAGAGGGCTATTCAGAGGGGCCTTGCTGAGCCTCGGGCATCCTCAGTCTTTGAGGGCAGCCATGATGGGAGCAGATGACCTCACTTCCCTTTAGAGGCGAGGGAAATCATGCTTCTCCTCTTTAAAGAGGGGGCACATCCCAGATGCAGATGGACTCCGGCTAGGGCAGTCCTTGACCCAATGCCCAGGCTCTTTGCAATAATGGCAGGTGCCAGACCTCGAGTTTCCTTTCCTCTCTCTGGAAGGAGCCTTTGGGTATCTCTGAGGGGACAGAGACTTATTACCCAATGCCAGGGCAATTAAGTGGGCTTGTCCTTATGCCTGTATTTGTCTCTTCTGGTTTTTAATTTCGTCTACCTTGTCTCTATTGTAGAAAACCCCAAAGGCCAAATTTAAATGGTGATCAATGGGAGTCTGAGGTCCCATTTCTTGCTTCTGGAGTTTTCTCCTAATATCTCTGTGTTAGATCAAACATAATAGCCAGGTTTTGAAACCCATTTATAAATTTATTAGGGTCCTCTGAAAATCGAACCAGGTTTTTTTTTTATACTAGACTAGCTCAGCCATAGAAAAAAAGAACATGTACACAATATATTTTGTTCCCCATTTAAATTTGACTGTACATAGATAAATATATAATTACATATGAAATACATACATATATAGTAACCCAATTTTTAAAATCAGTGGCATGACCTGGAATGCCAAGTGTTTTATCACCTCTAATTTTCTTTGCCTGAAGATCATAATACAACTTAGAAATACACAAATATAATACACAAATATAAAAACCTTAAAAATTACTATTAACAATTTTGATTAGAGGACATCAGATTGGTAAAGTGTTGTTAAGTTTTGCATTTTAGAAGATACTTAGGAAATACATATATATTTAACTTATAAAGGAGCCAGTAATAATTTAAAACAATAGTTACATAGAATTCAACATATATTAACCTTAACCTAACATATATTAACCATAACATAACCTTAACATATATTAACTTAACCATTGAAATGAAATTTAGAACTTGTGGCTCAGTAAGATAGCTATAATTACAAGTCTATGTAGGTTAACAGCATAGGACAAAATCAAAGAGTAGTTCTAGACTTATAAGCTTAGAGAACAGCTTTAATAATCAGAAATAAGCTTATTACTTGATAGATAGTTGTATCTCTCTTATATAATAATAAGACACGTACTCAGTTAAGGCAAACAGATGTAAACCAGGTCTTAATGACGAATTTTTGAATGGTACTAAACAGATGACAGGAGTTTAGTAACTCGAGGTATAAATACAATGCACATTATATAAAGAGATCACTTAAAACCCATCGGCTAGCTTGCATGTATATAAAACCCATACACCTTTAGTTTTATAAGCTTTTTATAAAACATTTAGATGAACCTAGATACATAGCATATTTAGCTCTCAGATACATACACCTCTATGGTCACAGGTATATATGGTGTAAGATATAGTAACCCAAAGTTATTAACCCTGATTCTGCTAAAATGCAGCTTGCTGGGTAATCAAAGACAGTAAACACAAAAGATTTTTTTTTTTTTGGCTGTACCAGGGATTGAACCCAGGGGTGTGCTACCTCCGCGCTACACCCCCGGCCCTATTTTTTAAACTTTAGTTTGAAACAGGGTCTCATGAAGTTGTGGAGGGCCTCACTAAGTACAGAGAGAGAGAGAGAGAGAGAATGAGAGAGAGAGAGAGACAGGGAGGGAGAGAGAGAGAGAGAGAGAGAAAGAGAGAGCTGAGGCTCCTCCGGTTTCCGCCTCCCAAAGTACTGGGATTACAAGTGTGCGCCACCACACCCGGCACAAAAGATTATTTTTATAAAACCTTTCCTCTTAAACAAATTTTTAAATAAGTGTCACTAAGTAGAAAACCACATTGTTTTAAATATGAAGAACATAGGAGCAGGACTATGTCTTTGAAGACCACTTTTGGCTAAAAGACCAGTAACAAGAAAATAAGGCTTTTTTACAGCCCCCACTCTGAGATTAACAAAGGAGGGCCTCTCCTGGCAGCTAAAAAAATCCCACAGATAAGAGATGGCACCACCCAGTCCTAACCACTGAGGCTCAGTATGGCACCCAAGATGGCATCACCCAGCCCTACCCATGTGAGACCCAAGATGGCGTCCAAGATGGTGTCTCCAGTAACCACATGACCCAAAGATGGCATCCAAGATGGTGCCACCCAGTAACCATGTGACCCAAAGATGGCATCCAAGATGGCACCACACAGTCACTTGGGACCCAGGTAAATCCCAAGATGGCAAACTTTAATAGTTAAGCTTTGGTGGGGAACCCAGTAGGAAAGAAATCTGGGTGCCTTACTTTAAAATTACCACCCTTGTTAGTAATCCTAAAGAATATAATCTTAAACTGCCCCTGTCATATATAAAAACACATTTAATAGACTCAAATGTAGTCTTTTGCTGATATTAAGCCAAGATTACTTCATATTTAGCAGTTGATGTTTAGCTTTTAACTTACTTATAGACAATTTAGATTTATTTTTAAAGATAAACCACTTAAAAAACTTACATTTACCTAATTTATCCATTTTAATAGCCAGTCAGCACTTTAAGCCATTACTTTAACAAAATAAAAATCCTAAAAAAATGAACATTGTAATTTAAACAGACAATATAATATCAATTTGCTAACCTTGAAAAAATTTGTTGATCCCTTTTATGACATCTTACTTTTATTTTACCAGCCTGCTTAAACTAACTATTTGTTAAAAACTTAAGTCATGTGAACAAAAAAAAATTTGGATCAATATTTTAACTTATGAGCACTCTTCTATACAAGCTAATTTTGGTACCATATAGCTTTAATTTACCAGGCACTGAATCTCTATAGACAACTAGACATAGAGCTGGATGTATAGTTCCCCAAATCAAAATATAACCCATTACAGATGTCTGTCATGTGACACAATGAGTAATAGATAATCGAGGATACAAACATGGACGCATACAGTAGGGGATGTGTGAAACAGGGACTGTGACTCATGGGTGACACTGAAAAAGATTTTCAGGTGACCACTTTATCACCAATAAGGCAGACCCAGTAGCAAACATCCTCACATTATATTTCTCAAGGGGAAAAAAACCTATATATTAAAATTTCTACCTATTTCCTTTTTTACTTACAGAAACAAGCCTTTATTTTCTGATTTACATTAGGGCTAAGCCAGGTAACAAAAAATTAGTTTCCTCCCATTTTTCTAAATCTTTTGCCTTTTATTTATTTAATATGCACTCAGGGATAGATATTGAATAACCCATAATCTTGTAACTCTTTTGCATGCTTTAAGAAAAGATAAAGAGAAAAAAACACACAACCTGGACAAAAGAGACAAAACAAAAAAATTATCAGGATTAGATCATAGTCTGTCCCCCACCAGCTGTCAATCTCTCCATGGCAGTATATCAGGGGTTTCTTGCCCAGGCTCAACCATTTCCTGCTAGAGTTGCAGCCCAATTCGAATGAACCCTGTCCATTCTTATCAGCTTCAATCAACTGCAAATTATTGATGATTCAAGTGTCCTTGACCCCAAATATGCAGCTTCAGGGTGCTCTCTTTAGCCCCTATGTTTCAGGATGCTCTCTCAGCCCCTTTTGGAACTCAGGGTGCTAGTCTCTATGTAGCCCCTATCAGAAACCCTTTCTTTCTAGGGTGCTTCTTTTAGCCCCTACCGAAGAGATGAACAAACAAAACAAAAGAAAATAAAAAGTTCCTAAAAACAATATTCCTGATATCTTACCCCAGCAATTTGAATGCTCTTAAAAATTAAGAACAAGAGATCTCTGGTATTCCTTCTCTGAAAAACAAAGAACATGTAAGGTAAACAGTTTCTGTCTCCAGTAAATGGCTCTGTTCCCTCTTAATACTTTAGTTAAGGCAAAATCTGAAAGTGTCCACATGGCTTAGCTGGAGCATGAAACAAGCACTTATTTTTATAAAGACAGTTTAAAGTTTACATTTTCCTTTAATTTGTACAGAAAGCTTTAGAGTAAGCTTTTTTTCTTCCCTGCTAAAACAGGTTTCTAACTGCTTGGAAACTTCTCCACAAAAACAAGAGAACAGCAATAAATCCAGTAGTTGCACATATCACCATTTCCCATGAAAAACCATAGGAATTAGGGCCTGGTCTCCATGGCGGTGGGCAGCCTCAGCTGCTGCCGCCTGGCCTGGCCTGGCCACATGGTCGGTGTCTGGGATCCGGCCGTGTGGTGCAGGGGCCACCACCCACTGCTTTCACGCTCCTGGCCACTAAAGTACGCCAGAATCCAAATCTTTAAAAAACTGCCTGTTTTTTGTGCTTTTTAAGCACGCATCTTCTAAGGGAGAACGGCTTTGGCCAAAAAGGAAGGGAGCAAGAAATGGCCAAGCAGGGAGAGAGAGATTTCTCCCCATTACTCCCATACCTAGGCACTGGTCTAAGCAACTAGGGCGCTGCCTTTTTCCGGCAGCAGGCAGGAACTTGGCTGAAGGGGGTGGCGAGTGCCTGGGCCACAGCGGCTTGTGCCGCCGGCCATGCTGAATCCCTGCAGACTGCAGTAGAGGTGGCTAGAGGGAAGGGCAACTGCCCGCCTCGTCCCAGCCTCCCCCCACTTTCCTGCCTGGGAAGAAAGCATCCAGGTCGCCTCCAGGGACGGACGGGCAACCCAGGGACTCGCCTCTCTAACTCACATACTTCCGCCCAGCTCCCCCAACACACAAATAAGACATTTAAAAATAGGGCTGAGCTGGGTGTGGTGGCTCATGCTTGTAATCCCAGTACTTTGGGAGGCGGAGACCGGAGGATCCGGGTTCGCGGCCAGCCCCAGCGCGCCTGTGCGCGTGCTCTCTCACTCTCCTCTCTCTCTGTCTCTCTCTCTCTGTCTCTCTGTCTCTCTGTCTCTCTCCCTAGTGAGGCCCTCCGCAACTTTGTGAGACCCGGTTTCAAAATAAAGCATAAAAAAAATAGGGCCGGGGGTGTAGCGCAGAGGTAGAACGCCCCTGCGTTCAATCCCCGCTACCGCAAAAAAAAAAAAAATAGGGCTGAGAAAAATCCAAATATTTTTAAAACTTACCACTGCTGACTTTTTCTGAAGCCCCATGTTGGGCGCCAGAGTATGTCATGGGGAGACACACTAATTCTGTGGGTCCTTGGCCTCCATGATGAAAAAGAATTTCAACACATGCCATCAGAAGAAGGCAAAGGCTTAATTCAAGAAAGGTGGGGATACAGGTTGGGGGCCATCTCAAGAAGGGGAGAGCAAGTCTCTCTGCAGGCGTCTATCCTTCCAAGCAAGCAAGAGAGAGTCCCTGTGCTTTCTCAGTTCTTTTATAGGAGGGGGGTAGGTAGGGTCGCACAGTGGAGGGCAGGACTTCCTCTTAGTCCTCAGTTTCCCTGGCAACAGATAGGCAGTGGGGTCTGATCTTTGTCCTCCTCACCCACCCTATTTACATTAAACATCTCAGGTGTGCAGAGGAGCCATTGTGATTAAGGGTGTGGACTCATTAAGGCTTCTGCCTGACTGAACACACCTTATAGGGTAGAGCTAGATTATCTTCCCAATGTCTCCTTTCTGCCTCATATTTCTATCTTTTCTATTCTACCTCATCAGTAGTATGCTTTGAATCATTTCTTTATATATGTTTTGCAACTACTACAATGTCTTATCCTTATAACAGGCTACTTTAAGCTGATAACAACTTGCAAATGCACATACAAAAACTACACCCCCAGCCCTATTTTATTTTTATTTTGAAACAAGGTCTCACTAGGTTGATAAGAGTCTCACTACTTGCTGAGGCTGTCCTTGAACCTGTGATCCTCCTGTCTCAGCCTCCAAGTACTGGGATTACAAGTGTGCACCACCATGCCTGGCTTTCTCTTCCTTTTTCTGTGGTACTGGGGATTGAACCCAGGGACTCATACATGCTAGGCACTCTTCAACTGAACTATATCCCAACCTTTTTAATTTTTTATTTTGAGACAAGGACTTTCTAAGTTGCCCAGGCTGGCCTCAAACTTATGAATCTCCTGCCTCAGAATGTCCTAAGCAGCAGGGATTACAGGTGTGCTTCACCTTACCCAGTGTGTTCTTGAAACTATTGATTTATTTCGCTTCAGTTATTTTATTATTCAGCTTCAGAATTGCTGTTTGGTTCTGTTGTATGGTTTCTTTTTTTTTTTTTTTTGCGGTACCGGGGATTGAACGCAGGGGCGTTCTACCTCCGCGCTACACCCCCGGCCCTATTTTTTATCCTTTATTTTGAAACCGGGTCTCATGAAGTTGCGGAGGGCCTCACTAAGTAGAGAGAGAGAGAGAGAGAGAGAGAGAGAGAGAGAGAGCTGAGGCTGGCCGCGAACCTGGATCCTCCAGTCTCCGCCTCCCAAAGTACTGGGATTACAAGCGTGCGCCACCACGCCCGGCCTGTTGTATGGTTTCTGCTTGTCAAGCTTTACATTTTATTCATGTATTGGTTTCCTGATTTTGTTCAGTTATCTGTGTTCTCATGTAGTTCACTAAACCTCTTTAGGATGATTATTTTAATTCTTCGTCAGGCAGTTCATAGTTTTCCAGTTCTCTAAGGGATGGTTACTGAAGCTTTATTTTGTTCTTCTGGTGGTGTTAAGTTTCCTAGATTCTTCAGGATCCTGGTAGCCTCACATTGGTGTCTAGACATTTGAAGAAACAGTTACTTCTTCTGGCCTTTTACAGACAGACTTTGATAGGGAAAACCCATTCAACATTCAGCTCAGCCAAAGACTATGGATGGGTCATTTGGCAGGGTCTGCATGTGGGCAGGGGGATGTGCAGAAGTGGGTCACCTGCTGAGGACCCGGGGAGGACCACTACTGGTGACTGGGGACTAACTGTTGAAATCTGTGCATGGATTGGTGAAGATCTTGCCTATTTTATTCTTCTTCTTCTTATTTTTGTTCTTAACTACTGCCAAGGTTCTGGCTATGTCTATGCCATTATTGTTCTAGGTGAGGCATGACAGAGTGATCCTCATGGGTAGTAGCACCCTGAGAGCCTGGAAAAAGTCAGTGTATGTTGTGTTGTCTTTTTCCATCATGGGAGAATTTGTGGGATGAGGGCATGTCTCTGTGCTGTTGTGGGATGGCTTGGCTGAGGGGTGATGAAGGTAAAATGAAAGAGTTTTTCTCACATTCTAAAATACATTCTTTATTGCTTCTGTGCTCAACCATGGTGCTGAGAGCTCTCAGTTGGATTTAGAGCTCTTATGAAGGTATTTTCTTCTGTGGATGGTTAACTCAGTCTTTATGTTGGGGGATGAGGGATAGAACCTCCTATTATACCATCTTGCTGACCTCACTCCTCTCATCTCTGTTTTGAATTCTCTTTTATCTGATGTTACTATAGCAGTATTTCACTTAAAATATTTAGTTTTTTCCAAGTGCGACCTTCAAGCTTTGTATATTTTATGCTTTCAGCATTTCTTTTAAATAAATATATCTGTAATTTACTTTTAAAAATTATTATTTTTTGCTTTTAAAATTATTTTATAGTGCATTGCAGTTATAAATCACAGGTTCAAGGTGATAAAAACATATATGCACACAGCTCTTGCGGTATTTCCCTCCACATCCCACCCCACTACGCCTTCCTCCCTCCCCACGGATGTCATGAAATTGGTAGTAATACTTTCACATATTTCCCTAATATTATTTACACTATTTTCTTCTTCAATCCTCTCTCTTCCCCTCCTTAGATCTCTCCCCCAATCCTGTTCCACTATTCTACAGGTCTCTTTCTGCATTATTTAAAGTCCCTTATGTTTCCTATTTTCTCTCTAGCTTCCGTATATGAGAGAAAACACATAATTCTTGGCCTTCTGAGACTGGCTGATCTCACTTAGCATAAAATTCTCTAGTTCCATCCATTTTCCTGAAAATGGCATATGGCCGAGTAGAATTCCATTGTGTATATATATCATATTTTCTTTATAATTTACTTTTTAATAAGTATGGTGAAAATTGTACTTTAATTGGTGAGTTAGATTCATTTACATTTACTATAATTTTATCTGCTTTCCCCAGTAGATTATGAGCTTCCTATTCATGTTTGTAACCTAGTTTGAGGGCTCTAATAGGCAGTCAGTCATTATCAATACAAGGAATTAATGAATGAGTGAATGAATATAAATCAATTGAACTCTACCTGCCAAAGTCTAGGTCAAGTGCTGGCTCTGCTGCTTCATCTCTGAAGGATTGCTATCCCTTTCAAACCAACACAGCCCAGTGACTCACCTTCTCACCAGTTACTCTTTACTTTCTGTACATTGGATGCATGCTAGATAGCATGAGGGACACGTCTAGGTCATAGCTGGATGTGTTAGCTTTTTCATTGCTGTCACCAAAATACTTGACAAGAAAAACATTCCCAGCATCTTGGGAATGGTGTTGGTGACAAAGAAGAGACCGGTGAAGGAGAGGTTTATTTGGCTCAGAGGTTCAGTTCATGGTTGACTGGCCTCAAGGGAGAAACATCATGGTGGCAGGGCATGGTGGAGGAAAGCTGCTCATCTCACGACAGCCAGGAAGCAGAGTGAGAGAGAAAGGAGCCAGGGACAGATATAGTCCCCAAAGCCACGACCCTAGCGACCCACTTCCTCTGCCATGCCTCACCTCTGAACCTTGCTGCACTGGGGACCATGCTTTTAACACAGGAGTATCTATAACATTGGGAACATTTGGATAAGACTAAGAATGTGGTCCTGTGTCAGGAATATTGGAAAATTTGATCCTGCAAAATACTAGGACTAGTATTAGCATGACCTTATTTATTATGAAGGCTGGGGATATGTGGGGGATATTGAGCTATGCTTATGTATCTTTTCATCACCACAGATATATATGCTCCTTTTGAGCCGGAGCTGTATTCCAATCACTGTTGCATGTCCCATAGGATAATGACTTGCAAATGGTGAAGGATAATCCCTGTGTCCATTTCAGTGTCCATTTTCCAAAGTACCCTCATGTTGACCTCTGAAAGGGTTTCATTAGGAGTCTTCCCAGAGCCCTGTGCATGTCCTTGTTCCTCAGGCTGTAGATGAAAGGGTTCATCATGGGGGTCACCACAGCGTACATCACTGTGGCTACGGAGTCCTTCATGGAGTAGGTGTGGAGGGGCTGCAGATACACCATACAAAGTGTCCCGTAGAAGAGGGCGACCACGGCCAAGTGGGAGGCACAGGTGGAGAAGGCTTTGTACTTGCTAGAGGCCGAGGGTATTCTGAGGATGGCTCTGATAATCAAAACATAGGACAGGGTCATGAGCCCAAAGGGCATGAGGAAGACGAAGCTGCCCGTGGCAATGAGCACTGTGTGGTTGAGCTGGGTGTCGGAACATGCGAGCCTCAGCAGGACGTACATCTCACAGAAGATGTAGTGGATTTTCCGTGAGCCACAGAAGGTCACTGTGGTCATGAGGAGCGTGTGGACGAGGCCATAGAGGATAGACAGGGCCCAGCACAGGGTGAGGAACAAGACGCAGAGCTTGGGGCTCATAGCTGTGGTGTAGTGGAGGGGACGGCAGATGGCCACGTAGCGGTCGTACGCCATCACAGCCAGGATGAGGTTGTCCAGGGCCACCAACGAGACCAGGAAGTAGAGCTGCGTCAGACACCCCCCGTAGGAGATGGCTTTGTTCTGGGACTGAAGGGTCACCAGCATCTTGGGAATGGTGTTGGTGACAAAGAAGAGATCGGTGAAGGAGAGGTTGGCCAGGAAGAAGTACATGGGAGTGTGCAGGCGGGAGTCGGAGCCGATGGCCAGGATGATGAGCGCGTTTCCCGCCACCGTGACCAGGTACATGGGCAGGAAGGTCCAGAACAGGATCCGCTGCTGCTCAGGAGCCTCCGAGAGCCCGACGAGCAGGAACTCTGAGCCCCCACTCTGGTTGCCTCCATCCATTCTCACTTTTCTTCACCAACAGAGGAAAAAATGATATATAAATATATTGAATTCTGCTATTTGGAAGTAGATTACTATTATTCACATTTTTGTTTTGTAAAAAATTTTAATGATGTGAAAAAAACAGTCCTATGAAGTCCCGATCAAAGAGGATTGCAGAAAGAGAGCTACATGTGCAATGGCCCTGAGATGGGAAAGGTCTTGCTAAGTTTAAGGAACCAAATATGATCAAGTAACTAAGGATAGCTGAAATAAAGAGGAGAGTGTGCTATATGGGGTTGTGCAGATAACAGGGGAAAGATCATGCAGAGCCTTGTTAAGATTTAAGTTTTTATTTTTTGGTACTGGAGATTTAACTCAGGGGCATTCTACCTCCGTGCTATACCTCCAGCCCTATTTTATTTTGAAACAGGGTCTCTCTAAGATGTGGAGGGCCTCATAAGTTGTTGAGGCTGGCCACAAACCTGCAATCCCTCCTGTCTCAGCCTCCCAAGTACTGGGATTACAAGCACGTGCCACCACTCCTGGCTAGATTTAAAATTTTATTCTAAGTGCAGTAAGATTCTTAAAGGATTTGTAGCAGAAGAGAGTATATATAGCTAGCATGCATTCTTTTATTTGTATTTTCCAATAGTATTTTAATAGTTAACTATGGCTACTTCATTTTTAATTGAATGCTTTTTTAGTGTCTATCCCCATTAATGGCTTGTCTGATGTTGAATCACACTTGTATCCCCAGCATAAACTACTGGAATTGATTTGCTTTTACTTTGTTTAGGATTTTGTAGTCATATTTATAAATGAAGATGGTCTGCAACTTCTTTTTTACATGCCATCCTTGTTTCCTTTTGGTATGATTTGGTTTGAAGTATCTTACATATTAAACTAAAATTCACTGATTGTCAATTTCTAAAGTTTGGAATTTGTTGAAATTTCTTCAGTAGCTTATGATATAAATTTTAAAAGGTTCCATGAAATTTGTTTTCCAAAAAGGTCCTTTTTTACTGTATTGCAATCTAATGGCCACAGACAAAAGAATTCTAATGTGAATAACTCAAGCAATATAAACATTTTAAATTGAGAGTAAAAATCATCCTAAATTCCCTTCATGCACCGCTTTTAACATTTTAGTGACCTTACTTTCAGTTTCTTTTTCATTCAGTCATCTTCATTCATTCAACAATGTAATAGAGTGACATTCTCCAAGTCAGTATTATAATTTATTGCCAATTTCTTCATGTTGAATAACCTTATTTTTCTGCCTGCATACTTTTTATTTTTAAAAATTACCATTTCTATTCAGTGGTATTTCTTCTTCATTGCTTTATCTGACGTAAAGTGTCTTTTCCAATCTAAAAATTATGTCTTTTCTCATACCAGGATAATTTTCTTTCATTCATTACTTATTTCTCAGAATCCATACTATAACTCTAGTTGCTAGATAACTAGCATTTCATTTTGTTGGTTCTACTCCATCTGCCCTACAAAAA
The DNA here is from genome assembly GCA_004027185.1 of Glis glis. Lineage (NCBI taxonomy): Eukaryota > Metazoa > Chordata > Mammalia > Rodentia > Gliridae > Glis > Glis glis. The sequence continues at coordinate 17,357 of PVJS01040919.1, forward strand.
CCATTGTAAATGCCAACGTGCCCTTTGTAAGTGAAAAGACAGATTAAAATAGTCATTTGAGTAAATCAGTAGCTAAAATAAAGATATTATTCCAAGTAATCAGGTGAAAGATCCCTTTATGCAAAAGACTTGATTTATCAAAAAACACTTAAAGAACTTAAACACATAATATCAAAGGTATGGAGATATTGCACATACCAATATCAAGAGAGGTTGCTCCACTATCAAGAAACCTTGCTTTTGGGTAAGCAATACGATTATTAAAATTGAAAATATACTGGGGTAACAACTGACTTCTGGTATGACAGTGCGGAGAGCTCCAATGATCCATTCTTTAGTGAAATTTCTTTTAAAAAAAAATGAGTGATGCCGGGCTTGCTGGCGCACGCTTGTAATCCCAGTACTTTGGGAGGCGGAGACCGGAGGATCCGGGTTCGCGGCCAGCCTCAGCTCTTTCTCTCTCTCCCTGTCTCTCTCTCTCTCTCTCTCTCTCTCTCTCTCTCTCTCTATTTAGTGAGGCCCTCCGCAACTTTGTGAGACCCGGTTTCAAAATAAAGTATAAAAAATAGGGCCGGGGGTGTAGCACGGAGGTAGAATGCCCCTGGGTTCAATCCCTGGTACCTCAAAAGAAAAAAAAAATGAGTGATTAAAAGGCTCTGGAAATGATGGTAAGAGCAGACTAGAAATGAACATCTATTTAAGTAAACATGGGAGAGATGGGCAAGAAGGTGAGAGTCTGTGGTATTAAGACCAGAACTGCTCCTCCCCGAGGAGAGCCTTCCTCTCCAGACTGCGGCAACCCAGAACACACCGCTCCCTCCGCCCTGAGTTACAGCAATAGGAATGTC
>PVJS01040920.1:0-12195 GCA_004027185.1 Glis glis
AGGGAGGGAGGGAGGGAGGGAGGACGGATGATCACTGTTTTGGGCATGCCATCTGTTTTCTTCCTGGACTCTGACCAATGTTGGTCCGAATTTAAAAGATCATAATCAGGATATTGAACAGCTCCATCACCCCGAAACTTCCTCATGCTTCTGCCTTGGAGCCACACCCTACCCCATCCATAGGGATGGATCTCTTCTCCATCCCTTTCTCTGGATGTCATATAAATAGAAGAGATCATAGACACATGGGTTAAAATGGGCTTAGCAATAACTGAACACATCTCCCATGTGTTCAGTTAATGCTACACGTCATACGCTCTGGGCTAAATGGCTTCTTTCTTCTATTTGCATAGCAACTTCTGCCAGGCTACTAACGTTACCAGCGTGTGTGGAGAAGTTTCTGACTGAAGACCTGCTCATATGATGGATGGACAAAGTACCATCTCTGATGAATAAGTTATAGTGTTTATCCCACCCTCCATCCTCTCAGCTCTTCCTTAAACCTCCTTCTTCATAAACACTGGTTTGTTTAATGGATCCATTTATATAAAAGGCTAGACAACACTGGGAAGCACAGCATGTTGGTAATGAAGGTCAAGTTAACTGTTCAACTAAAGTCTACCATTTCATTAAAATACATATAGAATAAAATAGCTTTTTTTTTTTTTTTTGCGGTACCGGGGATTGAACGCAGGGGTGTTCTACCTCCATGCTACACCCCCGGTCCTATTTTTTATACTTTATTTTGAGACCGGGTCTCACGAAGTTGCGGAGGGCCTCACTAAGTAGAGAGAGAGAGAGAGAGAGAGAGAGAGAGAGAGAGAGAGAGAGCGCACGCGTGCGTGAGCTGAGGCTGGCCGTGAACCCGAATCCTCCGGTCTCCGCCTCCCAAAGTACTGGGATTACAAGCGTGCGCCCCCACGCCCGGCATAAAATAGCTTTTAAAATCTCTAAAATATTATTTCGATCAAGAGTATATGCCTCATTACCAAGCTGTTAGGGTTTTTAAGTCCTAGATATTGAGTATTAAAAAATAACAAACCCCAAAAGACATTTATCTGTATTTTTTTACTATTCATTTTTAAATTGGATATTAAGAATAATTTCTTAAGTCATTTTGTTAGGCGGGAGGTTTCAGATTTTATTTTACTTCCATCTTTGTTCTTCCCTGTATTGTTTGCCTTTAGAAAAAAGAATAAGTATATGTTTTAAATTTTATTTCTCAAATTAAAATGCAGTTCATTTGATTTCTTATGGTTTTGTGAGTTTTAACGTTTCCTACATTCAGGATAGAGAACAGTCCCGTCACCCCTAAACCCTCAGGCTGCCCCTGCGGAGATCCCGCCCCTCACTCCCAACCCTGGCCAATCACTGATCTCCTCTCCGTCCCACTGTTTTGCTTTTTCCAGAATGTCATACAAATTGCATCCTACAGTAGCAACCCTGGAGACTGGCTTCTTCACTTACGGCGTCTCTCTGAGCTCTCTCCATGTTATATCTATCAACAGTTCATTTCCTCTTTTGCTGAAAAGGATCCCACTGTGTGGCCATCCCAGTGTGTCTACCTGTACACCTGCGGAGTTACACGGTTGCCTACAGGTTGGGGTGGTTCTGAACAGAGCTGCTATGAATTTCCATGTACAGATGTTTCAGTGAACTCTTTAATCACTAAAGGTCAGACAAAATTTGCTCAATATAAACAAGGACTCAACCTGGTAAATTAACATTAAGCCTGAAATATTAATAAAAATATTAATAGATTAATAAAACTATTAAGCCTGAATTTAGAAGATGGGTTCTGGTTTCTTGCACTGCTCGGAGTCGGAGAGAGGGAGGAGTGGAGGAAGCTCTCTTCTGGCAGAACTGGATGTGCCCACAATGGCACCTCTCCATCAGCACAGCTGGCGGGCAAGGCAGCCCCAGGGCACAGGGAGCCCACTGTGTCCCGCCTCTAGTTCAAGCTTCCTACCCAGCGATTTCATGGAAGAATCCAGCAGCTTCTCCCTTCTCAGGAGGTGACACACCAGCCATAAATCCTTAACAGTCACCATTTACATTCAAGAAATAGGTTAAAAACAAGTAGCTGTGACAGTACGGGGGACCCAATGTGCTCTCTAAAAGCATAACAGAAAATAAAAGGTTGATGGTATACAATGGATGGACCATTGTAGACAGACCCTTACATAGAAATGTCCATGTACGATAGAAATCCAAGTCAGCTGGACACAGTGGAGCACGCCTGTAAGCCCCGTGCATGGGAGGCCGAGACAGGAGGAGCGCACGGTAACTTAGCGAGAAGCTGTCTCAAAATTAAAAATAAGAAGGGCTGGTGGTATAGCTCAGAGTACGAACGAAAAGAAAGGAAGGAAAGAAGGAAGGAAGGAAGGAAGGGAGGGAGGGAGGAAGGAAGGGAGCGAGGGAGGGAGGGAGCGAGGGAAGGAGGGAGGGAGGGAGGAAGGAAGGAAAGAAAGGGAAAGGAACGGAAAGAAAGAACAAGGAAGGGAAGAAGGAAGGAGAGAAAGGAAGGAAGGAAGGAAGGAAGGAAGGAAGGAAGGAAGGAGGGAGGGAGGGAGGGGGAGGGAAGGAGGGAGAGAGGGAGGAAGGGAGGGTCTATATTGATGGAATAGAATAAGAAACACAAATCAGACCAAATTTAAGATATGGCAAAGCATACCTTTAGAACAATGGGGGAAGAAAGGATTATTTAATATATGCTGATGAGAAAACAGATTTTCTATTTAGAGAATTTTTTAAAATTTGGATACCCAACTTATATTACAATGATTCTTTTTTTAAAGGAGGAGGAGGAGGAGGAAGAGGAGGAGGAGGAGGAGGAGGAGGAGGAGGAGGAGGAGGAGGAGAAAGCAAGCAGTATAGAATAGAGTTTTAAATCAAACCTGGGTAAGAATGCTGAATTAATAGATTTTAAACAGCAGAAGACATACCCCCAAAAGATTAATGTATTTAACTATACTGAAATGTAAACTTCAAAATACTGAGGTATGTTAACAAAATGGAAATAGCAAGCAGGGAAAAAGAACTGTAGCACTTATGTCAGAAAAGGTTTATCTTTTAATAATTATCTAATTATAAAGAATTAAACTAAAGGTGATAATATTAACTCAAAAACACATTAGTTTGGACCATTGCCAATTAGGGCACGAAGAGAATTCACACCAGGGGGGAGACATAGTCAGCGCAGTGGTGCACAGGAATATCCAACTCAGCACTGTCCCCAAGAAATATAAATTAAAACAATAACAAGGCCCCGCTTCATACCTCTTAAGTTATCAATATTTCAAAACAATGTTAATATTCAGTGCTGGAAAAAATATGAAACTGTAACATTCACACAGCATTGAGAGCAACAGCAACTGAGTCTTTGAGAGAACACTGCAGCGGTACTTACAGCAATGCACAAGTGACAGGCGAGGTCAGCAAGACAGACAATCGGAGGGCGAGGGCTGCACTACCCCCCACAGAAAGTCTGACTAGCACCTGTCCACAAATCATTTCACCTTCGCGAAAACCCCCGAAGTTGAAGGCAAGCTCGAGTCACCTGGTCCACAGAATGGAATAAAACTCCCCACGTGGAAAGGGTAAAAACAACAGCCTCACGGTGCATCGCCCATCCCCGCCCCAAGCCAGCACACCGCCACACAGCAAGGACTTCCCAGGGACCTTGGTTTCCATATAGATAAAAGAGAACCCGAGGTAGACATCCAGCTTCCTGAGCATCCCAAGAGGCTCCCAGGAAGTGCTCTCCCTTCTCACCTCAAAGGAGACGCAGGTAGAGAGCAGAACGAGGCCACTCGGGGCAGGTAGAAACAGAGCAGCGAGGAGGTGAAGCCCACAGCCACCGACACACAGAACTCGGTGCGGCTCTACAAGCCTGTCGGCTGCGACACACCGTCATAGGGACCAGCGTGGCCACCCGAAAAGCTGAGCTGGTCACTCCCACAAGCGGAGGGGAAGTTGTATGTGGCTTAAATCCCTAGATGAGCAGCCTCACAGGCCAGCCTGGGAGCTCACCAGGGGCCCCATCCAGGGAGAGACCCAACCACAGTGCAGACTTACAGCAAGGAGGAGGGGCTGGCTGCGCCAACTCAAGAGTCCAATTGTACTTGGTGTGACCCTAAAGCCCACTCCCAGACTCGGTCCACACCAGCAAGTTTGGACAAAGTGGGGACTGGATCTGCCACAAGCAGGACAAGCAGGACTTTAAACAGTCCTCAGCGCAGCCTCAAAGTCTGCCCCAAGGCATTGCCATGGCAGGGAGGTTAACACACCTGTACTTTTCTATTGGTCAAAGCAGAAGCTCCCACCCAACTGCCTTCCACACAGAGCAGGAGGAACTTCAGAAAATTCATACACGTGAAAACCAAATCTCATGTTCCTGAGCAGCTAAGGAACCAATGAAGAAATTAAAATGGAAATTGAAAAATATCTTGAGACAAATGAAAATGGAAACAGCATATCAACACTTGTGGGTACAAGAGCAGTCCTGAGAGGACGTTTAGAGCAACAAATGCCTACATCAAAAAGAAGAAAAATCCCAAGTAAGTGAGTTCATCTTACACCTCAAGGGAACAGAAAGATGGAAAGATGAACAAAGAGCAGAAAAGAAATAAATGACATAGAAAAACAACTTCAGGAGATCAACTAAACTAAGAGTTTGAAAGATAAATAAAATAGATACACCGTTAGCTAGACTAAGAAAAAGAGAACTCAAGTAAATAAAATTATAAATGAAAGAGGAGACACTACAACTGATACCACAAAATACAAAGATTCATAAGAGATTATTATATGCCAAAAAATTGGATAACCTAGAAGAAACAGATAAGTTCCCAGATGTATTCTACCTATCCAGACTGAATAAAAAAGAAATAGAAAATTTGAACAGACCAATAATGAGTAAGGAGAATGAATTAGTAATAAAAGTCTCCCATCAATAAAAAGCCCAGAGCCTGACGGTATCACTGCTGAATTATACCAAACATTTAAAGAACTAACTCGTCTCAGACTCTTTCAAAAAACTGAGGAGGGGGAATAATTCCAAACTCTCCTTAGAAGGCCAGTATTACCCTGGTACTAAATCCAGACAAGGACATCATAAGAAAAAAGAAAACTACGGAGAAGTTTTCTTTTTTTAACAAAAATGCAAAACAAAAACTCAACAAAATACTAGCAAACTGAATTCAGCAATATATTGAAAGGCTTATTCACCATGGTTAAGTAAGGTTTATCCACAGGATGAAAGGATGATTCCATATATGCTACTGAATAAAATGATACCTCAGAGCAATAGAATGAAGAACAAAAATCATATGATCAGTTCATGAGAAATGCAAAGAAAACATCTGACAAAATTCAACATCCCTTCATGACAAAAAAAACTCAACAAATTAAGTATAAAAGGAATGCACTTGAACTCAATAAAGGTCATATATGCTAAGCCCATAGCTAGCATTATACTCAAGAATGAAAACTTAGAACAAGGCAAGGATGCCCACTCTCACCACTTCTATTCAACACTGTACTGGAAGTTTTTGCCAGATCAAGCAGCAGCAAGAGAAAGAAATAAAAGGCATCCAAGTAGGAAGGGAAGAAGTGAAATTGTCACTGTTTACTGATTGCATAATCTTATATATAGAAAATCCTAACGATTTCACACAAAAAACTATTTAATAAATGAATGTAATAAAATTGCAGGATATAAAATTAGAACACAAAAATCAGTAGCATTTCTATACACTAATAATGAGTTACCCAAAAAAGAAATCAAGAGAAAAATTACATTTATAATAGCTACCAAAAATAAAATAAAATATTTAAGAATAAATTTAGCCACAGAGGTAAAGACTATGAAACACTAATGAAAGAAATTAAAGAAGACACAAATGGAAAGATACACCACATTCATGGATTGGAAGAATTAATATTATTAAAATATCCATGCTGCTCTAAGCTATCTACAGATTCAATAAAATCCCTATCAAAATTCCAATGTCATTTTTCACAGAAATATAAAAAATAGGATAGAGATCCAAGATGGCAATGGAATAGGGGCCCCTAAATGAGCCTGTCTCAAAATTACCTTGGGAGCTCAGAACTGAACAACATCACACATCCATAGAAGAACCAAAACCCAATATCCAGTAACCTGAGAAAGACTACACAGACACAGGGTCTACCAGCTACAGAATCCCACAGAAAACTGCAATCCCATGTCGGCAGGATCAGAAAGGAACCATCTTCCCCCGGACCCTACAGCCGGGGCTAATAGCCCCCACCCCAGCATATCGGGCGAGGAACTGGAGCAGAATTCTGTGAGTGGTGGGGCCATCCCAACAGCAGATCGTGAATACCCCTCAAAGGCTGCCCTAGCGTGGGCTACTGCCAGAGCCATGCACTCCCCCCACACACTGTGCTACGAGCCTGTGCTATCCCCAACACCCACACAACAGATCCCTGGCACCCTCTGGCACCGAGACCCACACAACCCTCTGCGCCACACCTTGGAGCCTGCGCACCCTCGGGCACCACCACCCGAGACCCGCGTGGCCCTCTGCGCCATGCCTTGGAGCCTGTGCAACCTCTGGCACTGCCACCCGACATCCGAGTGACCCTCTGTCCATGCCTCGGAGCCTGTGCACCCTCTGGCACCGCCACATGAGACCCACCCATGCCTCGGAGCTCACATACCCTCCAGCGCTGCCACCCAAGACCCATGCAACCCTCTGCGCCGCACCTCGGAGCCCATGCACCCACTGGCGCCGCCACCCAAGAACCGGAGCCCACGCCTCCCTAGAGCTGGTGCGCAATCATCTGCGACATGCCTTGGAGCCTGGGCACCCTCTGGTGCCACCACCCAAGACCCGTGTGACCCTCTGCACCAGCCTTGGAGCCCCTGTACCCTCCAGCGCCGACATCCGAGATCTGGAGCCCATGCTCCTCCCTCGGGCCAGCACGTGATCCTCTGTGCCTTGCATCAGAGCCCAGGCACCCTCCCATGATGCCACCTGAGACCCAGAGCCCACGCTCACCCCTTGGGGCCCGTGTGATCCCCAGCACCTGCGCCTCGGAGAACAGGCACCTTCCAGCACCGACACCTGAGCCTCGGAGCCTGCACCCAACATTGTGTCTCAAAGTGTGCCTCACATGCCACCACCCGAGCTCCAGAGCCCGCGTGCGCCCACACACACACACATTGCACCCTGGCCAACCAGATGGGAGGGAACCACAGCCTGCAGCATACTGACGCAATGGGTCTACAGGGACAATCAAGAGGTCTTATACACAGAAAGGAAGATGATGCGGAGGCAACAGAAACACAAAATTGAAAACAACAAAAATACGAGAATGAGGAACAGTGAGGAAACAAGAAACACTCACAATGCATCAACAAGTGAGACTACTGATACTGACCTGTAGGCAATGCAAGACAGAGAATTTCGAATTTTGATCTTCAGAATGATGAAAGGCCTCAAAGAAAGCATAGAGTAGATGAAGGAGAAAATTGAGGCTCTAAGAAAGAAACAGAAAGAAACTCTGAATGAAATGAAGGAGTCAATAAACGAATTAAAGACTGCAATAGAAACCAACTCTAGCAGGCTCGACAACATGGAAAACAGGGTATCACTCCTGAGAGACAGTTCATTCAAAAATGAAAACACAATGATATACAGAAGATATTACAACAACACACCCTAACCATCCAAGAAATACAGAACAATACAAGACGTCCTAATCTAAGGATAAAAGGCATTGAAGAGGTTTAGAAGCACAGACCAAGGGTATCAGAAACCTCTTCAAAGAAATAATTTCAGAGAATTTTCCAAATATAGAAAAAGATTTGAACATTCACATAGAGGAGACATATAGAACACCGTTAAGATAGGACCAAAGAAGGATCTCTCCACGCCATGTAATAATTAAAATGACTAACAGAGGCCAAAGAAAGACTCTTAAAAGCAGCAAGAACAAACAAAGGGGTGACATAGAGGGGCAAAACAATAAAAATCACCTAACTTCTCAACCCAAGTCAGGAATGCCAGGAGGGATTGGTATGAAGTACTCTGGACCCTGGAAGAAAACAACTTCCAATCAGGACTGATATATTCAGCAAAGCTATCATTTAAAATTGATGGAGAAATAAAAATGTTCCATGATAAGCAAACACAAAGAATTCATGAGGACCAAGCCAACACTAGAGAAAATCTTAAAAGAAATAAATCACAAAGAAGGAAAAACAAGCAATTTTCAGAACCACAGGAGAGGTGAACTCCACCAGGTAGGCAACTAAACAAAATTTGTCACTACAGCAAACAGAAAATAGAACTCAAAATGATAGGAAACAAAAATCATATCTCAATAATAACATTGAATGTCAAAGGACTCAGCTCCCCAATTAAAAGGCATACACTGGCAATGTGGATTAAAAAGCATAACCCAACTATATGCTGCTTACAAGAAACTCACCTTCTAGCCAAAGATACTCATATGCTAAAGGTGAAAGGATGGAAAAAGATATATACCATGCAAACGGAGATCGAAAACAAACAGGGGTAGCAACGCTTATATCTGACAAAACAGATTTTAAGCTAAAACATCAGAAGAGACAAAGCAGGACACTTCTTACTAATAAAAGAAACAATCCAACAAGAAGATATAATGATAGTAAACATGTATGCCCCAAATGTGTGCGCACCCACATTCATAAAACAAAGTCTTCGGGACATCAGGTCGCAAATAGACCCAAACACAATAATATTGGGAGACTTTAACACACCACTCACCGCCACTAGATCGATCCTCCAGACAAAAGATGAATGAAGATTCTTCAGACCTAAAGAAAAGTATAGACTGAATGGATCTAATAGACACATACAGATTATTTCAACCAGCAATACCTGAATACACATTCTTCTCAGCTGCCCACGGTACATTCTCCAAAATAGACCACATCCTGGGTCACAAAGCAAGCACCAGCAAATTCAAAAGATGTGATATAATTCCCTGCATCTTCTCAGATCATAATGGAATGAAACTGGAAATTAACAACAGGAAGACCAAAAGTAATCACATAAGTACATGGAGACTGCCATACTGAGATCAGTGAGATCTCACACTGAGATCAGTGTGTTGAAGAGATACCTGCATCAAATGTTCATTGCAGCACTATTCACAGGAGTTACAGAATCAACCTAATGTCCATCAAGAAATGAATGGATAAACCAGGCACAGTGGTGCATGCCTGTAATCCTAGTACTTGGGAGGTGGAGACAGGAGGATTGCAGGTTTGAGGTCAGTATGTGCTAATTTAGTGAGACTCTATTTCAAAATGAAAAATAGAAAGGGCAAGGGGTGTAATTCAGTGGTAGAGTGCTCCTGGGTTCAATCCCCAGTACAACCCTCCCACACATACACACATGAAAATAAATGAAGAAAAATTGTGGATACATGTGTGTGTGTGTGTATTAGTATGGAATACTATTTAGCCCTTAAACAGAAGGGAATTTTGTCATTTGGGACAACATGGATGGGACTGGAGAGCATTATGCTAAGTGAAATAAGCCAGGCACAGAAATACAAGTACTGCGTGTTTTCACTTATATGTGGAGGCCAACACAATCGAACTAAAAGGAGCAGAGAGTAGAATTATGGCTACCAGAGGCTGAAGGGAAAGGAGTGGGGAGATGATGGTCAAAGGGTATAAAGCCTCAATTAGCAAAAAGAATAAGTTACTTTTTAACTTTGAGATATATTGCATAGCATGGTGACTACAGTAATATAGTAATGTACAGTATTACACATTTCAAAATCATTGAGAATAAATCTCAAATATTCCCACCACAAAAAAGTTAAGAATTTCAGGAGATGGATGTTAATTATCTTGATTTAATTATTCTACAACATATATATAAGTCATAACATCACATTGTACTCCATAACTATATACAACTATAACTTGTCAAATTATAATTAAAAGTAAGTAAAGCACAGGCCTATAAACCCAGTACCTGGGAGGTTGAGATAGTAGGATTGCAGGTTTGAGGCCACCTCGGCAACTTAGCAAAGCCCTGTTTCCAAATAAAAAAATAACAAAATAGGGCTGGGTTGTAGCTGAGCCTGGCCACAAACCCAGATCCTCCTGTCTCAGCCTCCGAAGTACTGGGATTACAAGCGTGCGCCACCACACCCAGCTATTTTTATAGGTGTATTGTAATTATACATCATAGTGTGGTTCAGAGTGATATACATGCACACAAGACTTGGTGTGTTTCCCTACATTTCTATTTTTTAAAGCACAATCTAAATCTGTAGGTGTTTCTTGATTATATACATGTACACACATCGAATGGAAGAGAATGTGGAACAAGGTAAATAGTGAAGTAGAGGTGACTGTCCTTCATTTTTATTATTACTATTAAATTGTCATTTGGCCAGGCATAGTGGCACATACCTATAATTCTAGTACGCGGGAGGCTGAGACAGGAGGGTCACGGTTTCGAGGACAGCCTCAGAAACATAGTGAGACTCTTAGCAACCTAATGAGACCCTGTTTTCAAAACAAAAATAAAATAAGGGCTGGGGGTGTAGCTTGGAGGTAGAATGCCCCTGGGTTCAATCCCCAGTATCACACACAAAAAATTGTCATTTGTATAATTTTGTAAATGAAACAAAAAGAGATAGCTATATAACTTTTAGCTATCAAAGAAAGCAATTCCTGAAAGTTCTCACCATGCTTCAGTAGGACAATAGAGCTATCTTCTGAGCCACAGAAATATTTACTCCTAGGGCCAAATTTTGCTTTTCATTGTAGAAGCCAGGGTGCTAGCACAGCGATTCTCTGGACCTGGGAACACTGTGGAGGGCAGCGGGTGCACTGGGCAGGGACCCCATAGCTCCGGTTTAGGCCGCGTTCCTGCCCTTCTCTCGGGCCTCTCTTCTCCAGGTAACTCAGGCACCTGCCAGCTGCCCATTTGCTTCTACCCCATTTCCCTGGGAAAAGGCTCTCTGTTTTCCTTAGAAAGCCAGGTAAATTAAAGAGCATATTCCTTATCCAAACTTTGGTCTACATATACCATATTTCCAACCCAAAGGAACCAGGGACCCTGGGAGAAATGACTGGTCCCGGTCTCAGGCAAGAGGTGTCCCAGATGAGTTTGGGGCACTGTGTCCTCCCAGGAGGCAGGAAAGCTACCAAAGACCATGGCAGTCACAGCACCAGGCCTCGGAAGCCAACATGACCCCCAACCCCTGGCCAGGATGGAACAATCGAGTCACGGCAAGAATAAGAGCTGTGAATTGAAACACATCAGACACATTTAAATTCATGAATTCATATACTTATTAAGAAAAAATTTTTAAATCCACTGCTTACTTGTGGAGGATGCTAGGGAGCCAGGTTGGTGTAGTGAAAAGCAGTAAATAAAGGAACAGGAGGGAGGATGCACTGTCTTTCTCGTGCTAACTCTGCCCCACTGCTGCCACAGAGTTGGAAAAGGGAAGTTTTCATTACAGAAGTATTCCAACTAATGAAGAAGAAGAAATGATAGACATAGAATATTACCCTTCTACCAGGGTGGAATTGTAGCAAATCAACCAATATTGGATCCTGATTCATTTACACCAGCTCTAGTGGATTAGCGGCTCTAGGGACGATCCACAGCGGTTGCTAACATTACAGAAAGAGAGGATCAGCGCACGCTCGTTACCATCTATGACATAATCTCACCCAAAGCAGATAAATAAGAACATGGACATGGGCCTGCAGATCTACCGATTCGGGGCAAGGAGTAGGGGGAGGGAGATAGAGGAGCAGAGGAAACGTCACCAGGGGTCGAAATCGTCAAATCAGACGATAAGAAACTCCACACAACAAATGATCCAGATTATTCTAAAATTAACAAACAGAGCCAGGTACAGTGGTACATGCCTGTAATCCCAGTACTTGGAAGGCTGAGATGGGAGGATCACAGGTTCGAGGCAAGCCTCAGGATTGTAGTGAGAGTCTCAGCAACCTAGTTAGACCCTATTTCAAAACAAAACAAAAGGGCTGGGGGTGTAGCTCTGAGGTAGAATGCCACCGGGTCCAATCCCCAGTAGAACACACACACGCACGTGCGCGTGCACATACACACTACTCAACAAACAGAGAGGAAGCCTGTAAGTTAAAAAAGGAATTGT
>PVJS01040921.1:0-18203 GCA_004027185.1 Glis glis
CCCTATTTTTTATTCTTTATTTTGAAACAGGGTCTCATTAAGTTGCAGAGGGCCTCACTAAGTAGCTGAGGCTGGCCACGAACCCAGATCCTCTGGTCTCCACCTCCCAAGTACTGGGATTACAAGCATGCACCACCACGCCCGGCTTATCCTGCTATTTCTAAGGGACAGTAAAAGCAATGCAACGGGCTAAAAGCCATGTAAGGATGGCACATCTCCCGTATACAACGACGACAGCAAGCCACCAGCTCTTAGCATTTTGGAAAGCCCCCACCAGTGCTGTATGAACATATGGTCTACCATGTGATCAATACCTTTGACTGTGTGTCTTCCTCCATACCACTTTTCCATCAGCTCCTGTCAAGACTGCCATTCCTGAATCTTTGCTTAAATTTTAGATCAATTTCTTTGCTCCAGTCCCTATTACTTTTCTTATTCCTGAGATATTGGGCTTTGAGCTTCCCACAACTAAGATTCATGTTTTTATTTTCTTGCATGACTTGTTGCTTATCTCGAGTCCTGTTCTTAGATTAGTTCCCTTCCTGCCCACCTGGCTTCAAGTCGGGGTTTTGCTTTTATCCCCAGGGTGGAAAGGTGTTTCTGGAAAGTGTGCATGGCTTCAGGCCCTTGGTAGTGTCTTGGATTCAGCCCATTTTTATTCCCTGCATATCCAGGCTTGTTCAGGAGCCACAAGATGTAGTTCCACATTCCCTACCCAAGAAATGGTATTGTAGAATATAAGGTGGGTTCTGTTTCCCAGGATAAAATATTAGCATTGACTTTAGTATTTAAAGTCATTATGAATGACTTCTTGCTAACTTTCCCTATCTCATTTTGTTGATTTTGAAATAAATGTTCCAGCAGGAAAATGCATGTATAGTTTTTCCTCATTAAGAGGGGATCAATCAAAAATAGCAACCAAGGATCACAAGAGTGGACAATCCATTGCTATTTCAGTGACAAGTTAATCTGAGCCCATGTGATTTTTGACTCCTTGCAAGTTCATTCTTTATTCTATCATTATTTATTGATCACCTGCTAGATATGAGGTGTTGTGCTTAGAACTGAAAATATAAATGACTTTATATTTATACTTAATATATAATTTTATCCTGAGGTGTTCACTGTCAAGTAAGTAAGTCAACAGTAAAGAACTTTCCTTCTACGACATAAGTGTTATTACACAGGTGCAAAGTGCTACAGGAATTCAGGAGAGAATGGGAAATTTATTTCTGGAAGCTACTGGAATATTGACAGCAATGTAATATTTCACTGGACAGGAAGTACTTGAATCACACATGCATGACAGGATAAGTATAAATAAAACACAAAAACAAGGAAGACAGGAAAAAGTATCAACAAAAACACATTTTTCCAAACCTTTAATTTCCCAAGATGCTAGGAAAAGCTTGGTTCAAACATCATGTCTAGGTAACTTAGGCTGGGATAAAGTATCTCCCAATGCACTACTATTTGAAGTGAGTACATGAAAAGAGAAAATATCTCATTATGCATATGAAAATATTCTAGAATACAAACAAATCCAAAATCTGGAACACTTCTGGTACCAAACATTTTGACCGAGGGATACTCAATTTATACTACTTTTACCAAAAGAGGCTGTTTTGAGGGGGAGAAGCATCCCTGCCTAGGAATTGGATCCAGAAAAATGGGCACATTGAATGGTGCATCTGCTATGGACAACAACCTGTCGTCACACAAGGTTAAGCACAGAGTTTCTATGTGAGCCCTCATGAATGGAATTCATGCCCTTACAGGAGAAGCTCAATGAAGCTTGTTAGTCTCTCTCACCATATGAGGATGTAGCACGAAGTTGCCATCTATAAAGCAAAGACTGAGCCCTCCCCAGACACTGAAGCTGTTGGCACCTGATCTTCGATTTCCCACCTCCAGAACTGTGAGCACTGAATTTCTGTTGTTCATAAATGACCAAGTCTATGGTATTTTGGTTAGAGCAGCCCACATGGAGCTAATACAATAGCAAAAGTGAAATGACCCCAAATGACCACCAACTGGTGAATGTATAACGAAATATAACGAAATACAGTTTATTCACACAATGGAATATTATTTTGCCACATAAAGGAATAAAAGACTGACATGCTACAGGGATGAATCATGAAAATCCTTTGCTAAGTGAAAGAAGCCAATCACAAAAGACTATATGTTGCAGGAGTCCATATTAAATATTCGGAGTAGGAAAATCTATATAGAGAGAAAGAGGACAAGTGATCACCTACTGCTGGGAGGTGAGGGTTTGGTGAGAAATGGGGAGTGATTCCTAATGAGTATAGGCCTTCTGTTGGTAATAAAAATGTTGTAAAATTAATAGTGGTGGTGGTTGTACAATCTTGTGAATACAGTGAAAATCATTGAATTATATACTTTTAACATGTAAGCTATATAGTATGTGAATAAGGAGAGAGAGTCATCCAAATTAGAACATAGAAAAGCAGGAACAAAGTTCAACCACAATGATAGGTCCAGATAGTCCCAGGACTTGCCACTCCCCAGGTGAGGAGAGGCTCAAAATAACATAAGAACCACTCTTGTTTTTAGCTCTACTTTTGCTGTGTCCACGGGGGCATCTGAATGATTAACTCTTAGGAAACTATCAATCTGTGCTCTCTAATATGGTAGCCACGAGCCACATGTACCTATTTCAATTCTTAAAAATGAAATAAAATTTAAAATCCAGGCAGGGTGTGGTGGTACACACCTGTAATCCCAGTACTTGGGAGGCTGAGACAGGAGGATTGCAGGTTTGAGACCAGACTCAGCAACTTAGGCCCTCAGCAATTTAGTGAGACCCTGTTTCAAAAAATATATATATGTAGAACTGGGGCTGTAGCTTGGTGTTAGAATGCCTCAGGGTTCAACCTCCAGTACCAAAGGAAAAATAGAAAAAACAATTCAGTTCCCTATTTGCACTGGGCACATTTTAAGTGATCAATAGGTACACGTGGTCCAGGTACCCACACAGGCAGATACAGAGCAGTTGTATCATCGCAGAAGGTTTTTTTTTTTTTTTTTGGTGCTGGGGATTGAACCCAGAGCTTCATGCTAAGCATGCACTTTACCACTGAGCTTCACCCCAGCCCCTGGCAGAAGGTTTGTGTTAGACGGGGCTGCTCTAGATAGCTCAGGCGGCCACTGTGGACTCAATCATTCCCTACCAATTCTTTTTGATACCTTTAAAGCCAAGAGTTAAATGAACTCTTTTAAGTGTGTTGCACCTAAAACTCTGTGTCCAGACCAGGCAAAGAAGCCACAAGGCCCATTCCTTTGTGGGTGGGTCACTCAACACATGCGTAGTTGCTCTGTCCTGCGGGGATATTGGATGCTTTTTGTTTCTTTTTTTAAAAAAACACACAAGGAAAGGAGGAAAAGAATTCTAGTGTTGTTTTTATAATACTGGTGGAATAATAAACAATTGTTTAATGTTCTTTGTAGCAAGATTAAGCCCCTAGAGGAACAGGAGGGAAGATAAATCAATATTTACCAGTAGTCCTTATCCTATGTTAAATATTAGCTTAAACTTAAAAACCCAAGGTTTTTATTGCCGCCTCTCCTTCAGGCCACATTTCACTGGTCTTTTGCTCTTGTTGAGAAATAATCATTTCAGAAGCAGTGGGAAATATTTGAACCATGTCCATTATATATGTTTTACTGTCGTCTGTAATAGCTATTGTAAACGTAGGGGTCACAGGAAAACACTGCCCAACTGAAATGGTTCAACCTCTGCAATGCGGCCCACATAAATCTCAGTGGGAGGCACCGGCAATCCTAATAAAGCTGCAGGGTGAGCAAAATTAAGAGTAATTTGCTAGAATGTTTGAGAAAACCTGTGAACCGAATGGGAGGTTTCACATTTCACAGATCTGCATTAACCTTCAAAATCAGAAACACTGGCAGTGGCTGCTGGGCTTGGACAGACAGAGTTGGAACCTCCACAACAGAAGGATGCCCTGGGTGTAGCGTCTGACATGCATGCAACATGGGCGGTTACATCTCTGATTTCTTAGCTGCGAGGATAACAAAACTCAGTCTTCAAGGAAGCCAGAGGAAGGTCTCTGTGGGGAATGTGGAGTCAGAAAGGAGATCATTATATAACATTGCTAGATGGTCCAAAGAGCCAACATCCCATTGCATATTGAAATATCCATGGGCATCGCCCTCCCTGGGGTCTCCAATAAAAATCCTTTATAAACACTAACTGAATAAAATTCCCAACATTGTCTCTGCGGGGGGATGGGTATTAAATACTGAGCTTTTCTTATCAATGCTGCGGCTAAGCCCTGAGAGGTGAAATAACTTGCCGTAAATCACCGCGCTCCAGGAGGAGTCCAGGTGTGCTGGCGTCTGAACCTGCTTTGTAAAACCTCATTATAACTGTACAGAATATGACAAGACATACAATCACAATACAAAGAATTTTGGGAGCTAAGCGGTTATTTAATCAAAGTCGTTTAGATGATTTATGGTTGGAAGGATCAAAGAATTAATGTTACAAAATCAGGCAAAAGCCAAAACAAAAGCATGCGGGTGGAGAGGTTTGGGTTTCCCACGTTTTAGCTCCTTTGTGAAAATAAACCCAAAAGAAGCTTAAATATTTGCAATAAAGTAATTTTTTTTCTTTTACCTGGAAACAGGACAACAAAATCTGTAGTGTTTAATTCGGCGAGAGCACCGCAGCCTAATCCACTGCTGATACCTTCGTTCCCAACTTCAGCTACAGCAGGACAGAGAATCTGTTATTCTTTCTTCAGCGCTTCAAGCCAAAATCTGAGAGAGAGGTTGGGGGAGGGGGTCCCCAACCTCTACCTTAGTCCAATACCCAATGCTATTAAGAGCAACATGGTTGCCACTTCCATGACCCGGCCGCACAGCACCCCACCCCTTCCTTCTGGTTCTCTCTGCTTCCTATTATTTGGTGCCCTTTCCCTTTGACCGGCTCCCCTGAAAGCAGAAGCCAGGTCTTATTTATCTTTATCCCCACTCAGATTCTACCCTCTGCACCTCACACAAAACATGATGCTTCATACAACACCTGACAAAAGACTCCTCATCTTCTGGTGCAATGACCTACCATGTAGCAATATTTGTTAAATTCAAACGAAAAGAACAACTTCAACCTGGAGGTAAATATTGAGACCCCCGACCATCCATTCACAACACCAGACTCGGCTGTCTCTGGTTCTCCGTGAGAGGGTCGCCCTCGGGCTACTGTGGCTTGAGGTCCTCAGGGAGACCTGGGTCCAGAACAGAAAATGAGGGCGGGCTGCCAAGAAACCCGGTTCCTCTGTAGGTCAATCGCATGCTTGTTCCTGATCCAGGCAGTGTGAGTATGTCTCCTTGCTGCTCCTCTAAAACAGCCCACCCATTCCATCCCAAGCCTCTTTCTTCTTCTTAAATTTTCTTCAGAGTAGCTATCGTCTCTGACATTCTTTGTCTGTGTACTTGTTTATTATCAGTCTCCCTCTAGCATACAAACTCGACGAGGGCAGCAACTTTTGTTTTGTTCACTACTGGATCCTCGGTGTCTACAACAGTGTCTGTCCTTTTTGTAGATACTCAATAAATACTTATAGGATAAATGGATGTATGGACAAACAACTACCATTTATCAGGAAACATTTACCAACGGCCAAATCAACAATGTGTGCCAATTGCTGAGCGCTTATTTGATACTGTGCTGCGTATCATTGGAAACTCATTGGGTGTTCATCAATACTGTGACTTTATATTAACAGGCAATCTTCTGTTTTTAATCAATCAAGTCCCCTGCCCTAGTACAGCAGTGACACACATCCCTAGGGTTATTTATTACCTCCTCTTCACTCCAGTATGGAAACCTTATAACTTCTGCCAATATGGATATTAGAGTGACTCCTATCTATTCATTTCATTTTTAAGAATATCTATAATATTTAGGCACTGGAGCCTGCTGGAGGAAAAAAATTCTTTTTAATGCCAATAAAATACCACAATAACTGGATTTAAATGTTTTCACTCAATCTAAATAAACCAGTTGTGTAGCTTGGTAGATGAATGCTTGGAATAGGTAACAGATGGTAAAACTTCAGACTTCACATCTAAGTCCAACTACTTGTCTGAATGAAGAACTTACTTGAAGTTCTCAGTTCACTCCTTTATCGAGTGGTTTCTACTGTCCAGGGAAGGCAGGATGGTGTAAGCAGTTGATGAAATGTGTAGGCTTTGGAGTCCAGCAGGTCCAGGTTTGCTTCGAGTTCTGCCACTAGCTGTGTAAAGTTAAGCAGGATGCTTCACTTCTTGAAGTTTAAAGGTCGATTCTGCTCAAGCATCATTGTGTAATGTGCACATGGTAATTATTTGGTCTGGGGGTGGATTTTACCCCACTTACAAGCCAAGTTAACCTATTAGGGTTTCTTGGATGTTAGCAGAAGAGATGAGACTCCTGGACATGGAGACAGAGGACTTTACCACTCGTGGCACAGCAAGCAGCCCGGCATCAGCATTTGCCTCCATCACCTCTGTCCCCAATTCCACAGGGCAATGCAGAAAGGTCCCAGGAGATGCCGTGTGTACAGTGTGTTTGTCTGCATCGCAGGCAAGGAACACAGAGCTTGAGGATGCACAGCTTTTATAGCAGGCAGTACGTAAGCCTGCTCTCCATCCTGGAGCTAGACTACCTCACGTCTAAAGACTGCTCACTGAAAACACAACGCTCGAGAATGGCTTGGGTAGAAAGCAGCTATGGACTCACATTTGTGGCGCACCCAGCAAGACACATGGGAACGGTGAGAAGCCCAAGGACATGATTAAATTATCTCTTCAGTGCCCACAACATGGTACCCAAAGTTGCCACCTCCTCGCTCTCTCCTGGAAAGGATTCCTTAAAAAAAATCACTCTATTTTTTTCTATCTTCATTCAAAGAATTCAGAAATGTTTGTGCTAGAAGGCATTTTTCAAACCAGTTTGAAGTTTTAGGAAGCTATTAAAATATTACATCACTTGTGTGTGTGTGTGTGTGTGTGTGTGTGTGTGTGTGTATTTACATATACACACATATTGAGGATTGAACTCAGGGGTGCTCTACCTCTGAGCTATATCCCAGCCCTTTTTATTTTGAAACAGGGTCTTGCTAAGTTGTTGAGACTAATCTCGAACCTGTGATCCTCCTGTCTCAGCCTCCCAAATACTGGGATTACAGGTGTGCACCACTGTGCCTGACTTACTAGCCCCTTTTAATGCACGGAGAAGTGCTTCATCTAATGATAGGAAGCAGGATCCAAAATTATATTTGTAATATCTACAAATAGGTTACATATGCATGATACATTTTTGTTCTTTACAATTTTTATGTTGAAAATGTGTCATCTCACTTTTCTACTCAGAAAATAAAAGAAAAGAAGAGAAAAGAAATGCCTTGGTTCAGCCCCATCACTTCACAGATAGGAACTAAGAAGCAGACAGGTTAGATGACCTGCTCCAGTCCCCCAGCAGGCCCTTCACAGGAAGGCCCAGCCTCCGATTTCCAGTGCTGTGGCTTTTCCCTGTCCTCTGGGGTTTTGGGAGAGGCAGCAGGGCAGGGCCCAGTAGGCAAGGTTTGGCCAAAGTAACCATGACCCCTGAACGTGGGGGAGGAAGTCCTTGGCACAGTGAATGGCTGCTGGCAGCTGGACTCAAATCCCCCACCCATTATCACAGTAAACAAGAGGGAGAAGACGGATTCCCTTGGGCCTCAGCTTCTCAGGGTAAGCCTCCATTGTTAATAATTGGCAGTCAATGGAGATGTGGCTTAACCTAGGGCAAAAAGAAAGTCCCGAGATTCCAGCAGGCAGGGCTGAGGTTGGGCTCTGGTGCAAACTCCTGTAGGCTTGGCTTCAGCTTGAGCTATCTGAATTACTTGTCTAGACAGTTCCTATTTCACTAAATCATTAAACGATCCTCCTGGCCCCTTAGTGATGTTCACAAGTCATGTAAAACATCTTTCTCAATCACACACTCATTTCTCTCTTCTTTCCCCATGACTATTTTCAAATGACACTACTGCATCATTGTGCTTTTTATTTTATATTAGGTAGCAATGACCTGGTGATTCCCTAATTGCAGAAGGGGAAGCCAACATGAGTTATTGAATATCTAACTGGGGAACTGGTTAATTAGCTCAGTTCTATTCAGGTGGACCCCTCGGAGCTCCATGGGGTTTGTCTCCAAAAGTCTCACAGTGAAATTCTCAATCTGTTCCCATAGAGAACACATGTGGGGCATGAGCATGGCTTTCTGACACCTGTGACTCGAGGTAACATTCCAGTGTTGAACCTATGCTTTTCTCCAGGCATGAGGGGCATGGATTCCAAAGACTTGGTCTTTGCCTTCCTGGAACTTGAAGAACAGAGGGAGGCAGATGTTCAAGATGGCAATAGGATGAGGTGACTGCTAGGAACTGCATGACTCCTCCCTGTCTCTCCTAAATCCCCATCTTTTAAACTTTGGGACAATGGAGGAATGGTGTCCCCAATTGAGGGGAGAGATCTGAGTGTGGCTGAAAGGAAAACACACAGTCAAATACAGGCCTTCTGATACACTTCCTGAAAAACCTTGTGTCCTACAAAATAGTGCCCTAATATGGTTTATGGGAAAACAACCACTCAAAACTTATGCAACTTTGTAACCAGAGGCCAGAAAAAGAAAAAGAAAATCAAAAGCAGCAATTGGTTTCTGGGATACAAGGTGACACTCTCAGTAGAAAGCTTAGAATTCTGGAGCCGACCTCAGGGGATATTAAAAGCAGACAGAGACAGAAGAGTGGCAGGTGGCTTGCAGGCGCTGGCAAAGGTGGAGAAGCTCTGAGCAGCAGGAGGTGGAGGGAGAGGCCCAGACAGAAGTACAACCCGCTGGGGACCCAGAGCCCCGCCCAGCTAAGGGAGCCCCAGGCAGGCACTTGTTTTAAATTTGCTTAAAACGGATCTGAAAAGGCTCCTGCCTATGTGGTCTCCTTCTGAGGCACAGGCTGTCCTGTCGATGTGATAATCCACTCCCACGATGATTCTACACCCCCATCTAGGAAACACGGGTGAATCAACCTAACTTCCGTGGCATATTGACAGAATTCCTCCTTTTGTGCATCATTTGTGAACTAACCGATGTCACAACTCGAGTTATCACGGCACAGGCTGCACCTCACAGGTCTGCTGAGCCTGAAACACAAACCTCGTGAAGCTAGCAGAAGGTCCTGCTATGAGCCGGGCGTGGTGGCGCACACTTGTAATCCCAGTATTTGGGAGGTGGAGACCAGAGGATCCGGGTTCGCAGACAGTCTCAGCTACTTAGTGAGGCCCTCTGCAACTTAGTGAGACCCAGTTTCAAAATAAAGGACAAAAAAATAGGGCCGGGGGTGTAGCTTGGAGGTAAAACGCCCCTGGGTTCAATCCCCAGTACCGAAAAAAAAGAAAAAAAGAAGGTCCTGCTATAGCAGAGGCCTCGGGTTGGTTTGGGCCAGGAAAGATGACCTACTCTGCAAGCCAACTATAGTGATGAGAAGACAGCAACTAAATAATAATGGAGATTATGGGATACAGTAGGATCTCCCATGTCTTTATGCAACCTGAAGTTTTAATGTACTATTTTGTGTGAATTACATGGCTTGTTACAACCTGTGTTGATGTTCTTGTACAGGATTGGGACGTCCATGTGGGATGCTTGTGCTGGATGGGACTAAAGGTTTGGCAAGACCACCACCTGCAAACACCAGGGTTGGGGTAGCATGAGGGCTACAGAGTGGAGCCAACCCAGGGAGACATTTACTGTGTCAGTACCAGGTGGGTGGGAGGCACCTCTTGTGTGCACAAGGGGCAGTGAGGGGAGGGGGAATCCATGCAATTTAGAACTCCACTCCCACAAGGGTTGGAGGGAGAGGGCGAAACAGATCACCCAACCCGATGGCGAAGCACTGTTCCAAATAACACGTGCACCACCTGCACTACAGAAGGAAAAACAAAACCAAAAATAAAAACTTGCCTGCAAAAGTGATTTGATTCCCAAGACAGAAATCAGCAAAACCACAAATGGGAGTTAAGGAATAAGATGGGCATAAATTAACTGGACCATAAACTCCTCGTGGGCAGAGACCAACTCCTGACACAGAGCCTGAGTAGAGAAGGCGCACAGTGATTTCTTTTGGATGAAAGAAAACATTCAATATGACATAGCCACATTTAGAAAACATGTTCTTATATATATATTTTTTGCCCTCAAAATGAACAAACAAAACACCATTTTGCCAATGTAGCATGATTTTAGAAGATTTCTTATAGCTTTTCAAGTTCCTTTGTTGTTTGCTTCTCAAAAAGAAATGCAAAGCTGAATCTCCTCCTTGCACACAGGAAATGGGCCCAGTTCCTAGTCTCCT
Organism: Glis glis; assembly: GCA_004027185.1. Taxonomy (NCBI): domain Eukaryota; kingdom Metazoa; phylum Chordata; class Mammalia; order Rodentia; family Gliridae; genus Glis; species Glis glis. The sequence continues at coordinate 10,419 of PVJS01040921.1, forward strand.
GGACAATCCTTAGACCTCTTCATTAAGCCTGAGCTGATCGCTATTAATCACTCCGGGGCTGCCAAGAATTTCTCGCACTTTCCAAATTACAGCACTTTCCTTTTGCAAGATCAGATAACTGTATTATTTGGCATTCCATTAAAATTTGCCTTACCTATTTGAAACTTATTTTTCCATCTCTGTTTCTATTTCTACACAAATTTAAACCACTTAAATTTCCTCTACTTTTGCAAAATTTTATTTTAAAGTTGGATACTTTTGATTTTTTTAAACTTTTGCTTTTGACCACTGCTTTTCCCTTTTTTCCATTTGCTATTTTAATCCCAAATTTTGCCCCTGTTTGATTTGGCTGTCTACCTTTGGCGGCCATTTTCCTCCCGTCTTGTTCTTTTTCTATGTCTAACTTTGCATCTTGGCTCTCAGCTTCCTTCCTCAAGCCCTAAAGAAAATCTTTTTTTTTTTTTTTTGTGCTAGGGATTCATCCCAGGGGCATCTACCTCTGAGCTACACCCCTAGCCCTATTTTATTTTTTATTTGGAAACAGGGTCTCACTAAGTTGCTGAGGGCCTCACAAGGTTGCTGAGGCTGGCCGTGAACTTGTGCTCCTCCTGTATTAGCCTCCCAAATACTGGGATAACAGGTGTGTGCCACCGCACCCAGCTTAAAAAATCTTCTAAAAGTACATGTGTGTTTCATTCACTCTCTTTAACAATGTTTAAACAGATACTCAAACAAACCTCCATAAAGAGAGAGATGATTGGTAACAAGGCAAAAGAAGATACTTGTGGGACAGTGGTCTCAGCGAAGATATGGTGGGATAGGTCCTGGGCATCTCAGAGAATGTTTTACACACCACCCCTATAAGCTTGCAAAGATGGGAGGTTAGCCATAGGATGGGAACATGCTAGAGTAAGGATAAGAATGAAGGTAAAAAAGTTAAGGCCAGGCATGGTGGCGCACGCTTGTAATCCCAGTACTTGGGAGGCGGAGACCAGAGGATCCAGGTTCGCCGCCAGCCTCCGCAACTTCATGAGACCCGGTTTCAAAATAAAGTATAAAAAACAGGGCTGGGGGTATAGCTCAGAGGTAAAACGCCCCTGGGTTCAATCCCCAGTACCGCAAAAAAAAAAAAAAAAGTTAAGCACAGTCAATGTCCCCAGTGATGTCATGTGTATGCCACGTGCCCTCTAAAATGATGTGATGAGGTACTTCATCTCTGTGTCATTCTCCTTCCAAACCCAGCACCCCAGGATAACCATGAGAAAACATATGACAAACTCATTCCGAAGGACATTTTACAACGTACCCGACCATACTCCTCAAACCTGCAGAGGGCATGAAACCAGGAAAGACTATGAAATTGTCACAGACTGGAGGATAAGGGGACATAATGACTAAATGTAGTGGGGGATCCCGGATTGGATCCCAGAACAGAAGAAGGGCGGTGATGGAAAAACTGGTGAGATCTGAATAAGGTTGAGAATACTGTTGATAGTTACATGCCAAGGATGGCTCTCAGCTTTGACAAATGTCCCTTAGTAACTTAAGCTGTTGACATTAAGGGACACTGAAACGGGCTAAGGGATACACAGGGACTCTTCATACTATCTTTGCAACTTTTCTGTAAATGTAAAATTATTCCAAAATAAAAATTTTACTTTTAAAAAGTTAATCCCAGTAATGAGCTATTCTCAAACTCTTCAACTTGGAGCTCTAATGACAGGTTCCATTTTCTATGTTTTCTCCAACTCCCCTAGTTATTTGGAGACTTTGTGAGGTCAATGTATGACTTTTTATGCATCTCAAATTATCTCCTCTAAGTTCACCTGACTTGGTAAAGAAGTCCTCTAATCTTTCATCAATTCTTCTTCATCAAATCAAGAATGCTGATGATCCCTTACATAACCCAGCTTCCTTGGCTTCACATACACACATCCATCCATCCATCCCCACAGGCATTCATCCAACACACATAGACTCAGGGCCCCAACACAGGCAGGCCTTGAGCTAACCTCCCGGTCTGTTAGTGATCTGGGGTCCTAGCCCTCAAGTCCTCAAGATAAAGAAGGGTGAAACTCTGCACAACTTGTTCATGATGAGACAAAGGCACGTCTCAGGAGCCTTGCCAAATCTGAAGGTACAATTAGCTCTGCGATTCGGACCACTTTCATCTTCCATTCTTTTCTACCTCTCCCTCCCCTGTCCAAGTCAGGATGGTGCTCTAGCCCCCTGGAACCACATATGACCAAGGAGCTGGGTTGCACGGGCCGTCTGCAGGATGAGTGCCGGCATGGAACGGATCTTCATGCTCGCCTGAGTTAGGAAATTAAAGTGCAGGCCAAGGGCCCATGTTCCTGTCTGGTGTATGACTGGCCTCCACTGAGGAAGATGGGAAGGCTGCCTCCACCACTGGATCCAGTGACTCTTTTGATTATTTGATTATGATTTTCTCAGTTTGCATTGGCTCAAGAGCAAATCAATGAGTTTACTGACCCTGGAGGTCAGTAAAGAGTTGTAGCCCAGGCCACCTTGCTAAAGACGAGCAATACTGAGGGGGCTGCGGCAGTCCCCTGCGGGTGCGGAAGGTAAGGTGCCCTGAGCTGGGTCCCCAGTGTGCTGCTGGGACTCTGCTGGTCAACATGCTTCTGTCTTGCTGCTGTGATGGGAGCTTGGCCTTGCTTTGTTTTCACCTGTGGACCAGAGAGACTCCCAAGGGTGGGCTGGGAGTCTCAGGTGGGACAGGTCCTGGGGATGGTGAGAAGAGCAGCGTGCACTCGCGTCGGGTGGGAATGCTCCGTGAGGAGTAAAGCCCTCACGTCCTTGCCGTGGCCGTGATCAGAGGCTTATTACTTATTACTGTACTTTAGCAGCACAGGGTCCTCGCCCATGCCGGCATCTTTTTTCTTTCTTCTTTTTTTTTTCTTTTCTTTTGGTACTAGGGATTGAACCCAGGGACATTCTACCTCTGAGCTACACCCCAGCCCTTTTTATGCTTTTGAAACAGAGTCTCACTAGATTGCTGAGAGTCTTGCTAAGTTGCTGAGGCTGGCCTCGAACCTGTGATCCTCCTATCCTCACCTCTTAAGTACTGGGACTACAGGTGTGTGCCACCACGCCTGACCCATGCTGGGATGTTTTCTGATGTCTTTGCATGTGCCTGGAATGGTCTTTCCCATGGATCTTTACAAGGTTTCATGGAAAACCTCAGTTCAATTGTCTCCTTAGGAGGGCTTCAGTCCCGACAGTCTAGAGTATGAACCTGTTCTAGTGGCCCCAAGTCTTTCCTGGTTTATGGCCACTTTTATTGTTCATAGCATTTGGAACTCTGTGCTGTTCTGAACTGTGAGTTTACTCAACTTATAAAATTTACTTCTGTTACATATACACAATGTTTATATTCTACATATCATGTATTATGTACTAGATAAGTTCACTTATACCACATCAGTCAATGTATGTGGGTTCACTTGACTGCAAATTCCCTGAGTAAGACAGCAGCTCACACAGGTCTGAGGCAGCAGCACATTCGGTGTCACTACTGTAGGCTCTAACATTTTGACTATTTATCAGCAAGACTTCATTGATCGAGTGATTTGTTTTCTATCTCCAACTCTCCTTTAAAACATTTCCTACCTTTATTCTATCTAAAGATAGACAGGAAAGCTGGGTATGGTGGTGTACACCTGTAATCCTCATACTAGGGAGGCTGAGACAGGAGGACAGCAGTTCAAGGCCAGCCTCAGCAACTTAGCAAGAGCCTAAGCAACTTAGGGAGACCCTGTTTCAAAATAAAAAATAAGAAGGGCTGGAGGTGTAGCTCAGAGGTACAATGCCTCCCCAACACACACACACACACACACACACACACACACACACACACACACACGATACAGGGAGCCTAAAATGATCTTCTGCAGAGAACTTCACCTTTATTTGATATATACTAAATATAGAATATTATATATCCAGTATAGAATACATTATGATCTGATCTGTTATTTTTTTAAGTCAGCTGTTTTGACCCTTATTACATTTTAGTTTCTGGTCTTTTAATAACCTCCATACGCTCCTAGCCTCTTCTTAATTTCCTGCTTTTCTCTTACTTGTGAGGCACTAGACTTGATACATCATGACTACACACAGTTCATTTAAAATTGGGAGATTTTTAGTAGATGTCATAATTGTTAAAACATCCTTTGTGCTTGTTTTTGGATAAAAGCTTGTGTTCCTTTTCATCTGTGACCCATGATGACCTCTAAGTTGTTTTCTACCATAAAACTTCACAAAGAAGTACATCCATTATTTTCATTCATTTCTCCACCCTAATTCTGATTGACTTTAGCACTCCTAGTGAGCTTCAAGGGCACATGGAAAGTGTTGAGAATGTATTTTTAAATGCTTTTTGGACTGATCCTATATTATTACATTTCAAGCATCTCTTAACAGACCTGATACCTGAATGCAGAGACTTGCCCCCAATTACGCTCCATTCCTTTCAGTAACTATATCAACTCTAACGACCATGCTATTTATCCCTGTACAATGGGGCTCTAATTAAGGTCCAGTTCCCACAAATGTTCTGGAATTTTATGAAAATATTTCTCTGTGAGATCAGTATCGTGGATTAGTTCTACTTTATTTCTAAAATCAATCAATGTCAAAGGCCTCATTCTCACTTTTATATTTAAACATGTCCCACATTCCTGGGCAGATCTTAAACATAGTTAAATAGGTGTGTTCTCTGCAGGATTTGTTCCTTCTTTGGTGGTAGAAATTATGTAACATGTACTAAATGGAGGAAGCAGAGATGGGAAAGAGAAGAGAAGCCACGAGGTGACTTGACTCAATGATAACAGAACAAGAATGTTCCTGCAGGTTCATGAGGTTTTCAGGGTGTGAAGGGTTATTTGTATCTTTAACCCATTATGCCCTGGCATAGGACACCTTTAAAAACTTCAACTGAACAATGAGGTCACCATAAGTGGTATATCTGTTGCTCAGTGTTTTTTATAGGTGTCCTATATATAGGACAGAAGATTCAAATCTGCCTTCGAATGTTAGCTGTTCAAAAGACACAAGGTTTAGTGAATCAAGTCACAAGACACTGAGCTATTCCATCAGCTCAGCCCTGCCATGATGAAATGCCTTCTCCACATGACCTTGGCATCTCCTAGGCCCAGTACGATGGCAGTCACCAAGTCACCAGCTCACACCGGCAGGACTGGAAATAGGAGCAAGGAGGAGAGGGAATGGGGTGGGGAAGGGGAGACAGAATGAAAATGAATAGAACTCAAGCTTGGAAGCCGGGCAAACCCATGTTAGGCAGACTCAGACTCAGCCATGAACCAGCTGCATGACCTATGATAACAGAAGTCGTTCAATGTGAGTCTCAGTTTCTTTGCAAAATACGGACTCTAACCCACATCTTGTAGGTTTGTACTGAAAATAATCCCATCTATAGAAGGTGTCTGATACACTGAAAGTGCAGAATATATAGTCATCACTTGCTTTCTCTTCCTACCTCCTCTAAAAGAAAACACACACACACACACACACACACACACACACACACACACACACGCACACATACACACAGCTTTGGTGCATTTGAAATCAAGCAGTAGGGAGATTTGGGGGCATAGTTAGAGTTTGTAGTATGTAGCTGAGAAAGGATGTTTTATATTCATTGCCAGGAGCTGACACTCAATGTGCAGCTCACAAAAGGGCCTCAGGCAGACCCCACCTCTTGGGGTCTGTATGTAACTATTCAGGGGTAGGAATAGCCCAAAGAAATAGTGATCTTGGGTTCTAGAGACTTGCAGAAACTGAAGAACACCTCTTGACTAAGTAATCAGGATATGTATCATCTGGCCTTCCCACTATAGGGAGCCCACCAGTCTGACCACCCATAACCAGCAAGAAGGGCTTTGTGAGAGTAGTTCCCCTTTTTGAATAAAATCACCTTCCTCACATCAATACCCTGTCTTCTAGATTCAATTGGCCAATCGTGGGAAGAATAAATGGATCTTAATTCCAATAACAGTCTTTTTCATTTTTTTTTTTTTGCCGTACTGGGGATTGAACCCAGGGGCATTCTACCTCTGCGCTAAACCCCCGGCCCTATTTTTTATACTTTATTTTGAAACCAGGTCTCACGAAGTTGCAGAGGGCCTCACTAAGTAGAGAGAGAGAGAGAGAGAGACGGGGGAGAGAGAGAGAGAGAGACAGGGAGAGAGAGAGAGAGAGAGAGAGAGAGAGCGAGCGCTGAGGATGGCCGCGAACCCGGATCCTCCGGTCTCTGCCTCCCAAAGTACTGGGATTACAAGCGTGAGCCACCACGCCCGGCTTTCATATTCTTTTATCATCAACAATAATCTCATTGTTATATAAAAAGAACTGTGCTAAATGGAAAGATACCTCATGCTCATGAACTGGATGACTTACTATTCTTAAAAAGTCCATACCACCGGAAGTGAGGACGTGATCTCTAGTCAACACAATCCTTATCAAAATTGCAATGGCATTTTTTTTTTTTTGCAAAAAGAGCAAAACAATTCTAAAATTAACATGAAATCAAAAAGGACCCTGAATAGCCAAACAATCTTGAGGAAAAAGAACAAAGTTGGAGGCTTCACACTTCCTGACATCAAAGCATATTAATACTACAAAGCCAGAGTAACTGAGAGTGTGGACTGGAATAAAGACAGACATACAGACCAAGGGAGGAGCATCGAGAACCAGAGAGAAACTCACACAATATGGTCAGATGGTCTTTGACAAGGGTGTCAAGGCCACTCGATGGGGAAAAGACAGTCTTGTTAACAAATGGCACTGGGAAAACTGGATTTCCACATGCAAAAGAATGAAGTTTGACACTTATATTATACCATATACAAAAACTAACTGAAAAATGGATTAAGGAGTTGAATATGAGTCTTGAAACTATAAAACTCCTAGAAGAAAACTTAAGGGAAAAGCTTCATGACATTGCATTTGGCAACGATCTCTTAGTTATAATACCAAAAGTACAAGCAAAAAAACAAAAACAAAAACAAAACCCACAAATGAGATAACATCAAACTTAAAAACTTCTGCTCAGCAAAGGAAACAATCAATGGTGTAAAAAGGCAAACTACCTACAATATGGGAGGAAATATTTACAAGCCATATATCTGAGAAGGGGGTAATATCCAGAATACATAAAGAGCTCCTACAAATCAACAACAAAAATAACCCAATTTTTAAATGAGAAAAGGACTTGAGTAAATATTTCTTCAAAGAAGACTTACAAATGGCGAATAGGTACATAAAAATATGATCAACATCAATAACCATCAGGGAAATGCAAATCAAAACCACAATAAGATCTCACCTCACATCTGAAAGGATGGCTACTATAAAGAAAACAAAAAAAATTTATGAGGGTACAGAGAAATTAGAACCCTCATGCATTGTTAATGGAAATGTACAATGGTGTAACTGCTATGGAGAACAGTATGGCAGCTTCTCAAAATTAAAAAAAAGAATTATGATTCAGCAATCCCACTTCTGGATATCTATCCAGAAGAACACAGAAGCTTGAAGAGGTGTTGGGCTCTCCACCCAGTGCCATGAAAGGGCCTGGTGGACTAGCAGAAGCCTGCTCTAGAGTACCGAGTACCGGGCCTCTTCCACATGGCAGTGACTCAGCATATCAATGGCAAAGATGGCGCTGGCGGACCCCTCAGAGGGAGGTCCCGCAGATAGCCCCACCTAACCTCAGGAGGGCTGTGATAGGCAGTTACC
>PVJS01040922.1:0-18203 GCA_004027185.1 Glis glis
TGGGGATTGAACCAAGGGGCATTCTATCTCTGAGCTACACCCCCAGCCCTATTTTTTATTCTTTATTTTGAAACAGGGTCTCACTAAGTTACAGAGGGCCTCACTAAGTAGCTGAGGCTGGCCGCAAACCCGGATCCTCTGGTCTCAGCCTCCCAAGTACTGGGATTACAAGCATGTGCCACCACACCTGACTATTTGTATCCTTTTAAACAGCCCGAAAGCCCCGCTCAGGTGAGCTGTGGCTGGTTCCCATAGTCTACACTGGGGAGGGGAGTGGATAAATGAGGTGGTGGGTGAGCCGAGTAGCCTGGGGTCTGGACGGGTGCAGCCAGCTCACAGACCAGAGGCTTGACGCAAGCCTGCACCCACAGTGCTCCGGCTGCCCCCTCCTCTCCGCACACTCTGCAAGCTCTCTGTGGGGGACGCCAGCACTGGCCTCCAGCTGCCCGGCCTCCCCAGCTTCTCTGGTGTTCCCAGAGCTCCCTGGGCCTCTGCAGACCTAGCCTCTTCCTCAAGGAGAGCGGGCCTGTTCAGCAGCACCCAGGTGCACATGAAGGCAGGGGTCTCATTTCTCAATTTTATACCAATATCAATGCTCCTAGTTAAACGCTGGTCCTCCCGTCCGCGGGCTGCTCTCACTGTCCTCTCTAGACGTGCACGAAGCCACTGCTGCACACACGTGAACGCACACCTGTGCACCGCCGGACCTGGGTCACGCCAAGGAGCAGCTACACGGACGGCTGCTGCCTCTGCCGTCTGTGCCACTCCTACTGACAAAGGTGTCTGTTTTATGTTTGATGGACTGTGACTTGCATCTGGACCAAGGAGACACTTGCTTATCAAGGCCAGGTGTCCTTCCTCTCAGCAAGTGACGAGGATTGTGTGGCCCTTGGCTGTGGGTGCCTGCACGCCGACGGCTGACTCTCATCAAGAACTTTTTTGCCAAAGAACTTGTGAATAATGAGCGGTTGGCATCATCGTGCATATATCTACATCAATTTTACCCATAATTAAGGACAGAATGTGTTCTATCTAAATGCATAATTTGGAAGACAGACGTTGTGTGTACACGCTGTACAACTCTCTTTCACCTTGATTTTGCAGAAATTTTACATTTGCATTCATGAGAACATGATCACCAGCACTGTCAGGGACACAAGGTGGCTCTGCCCACTGGGCTGAGATGACAGCCACACAGGACACGAGATGTACCAACAGGGCAGGGGACATCAGTCCAACCAAAGGTCACAAAACATGGCAGAGCAACAGAACATTTCAGGAAATCCTCTTTACAACCCTTTTATGACCTTAGTAAAAAATAGACGAGGGGACTGTGGGAGAACCGGGACGCAGAGCAAGATGGGACGAGCCCTGGAGCAGGTTGGTGCTGGCGGTGGCTGCTAAGACCTGGGCGCTCCTGAGAAACGGTGGCTCGCGGGCCGCTCACTCGCCCTCCTCACAGTCCACTGCCATGTGGCCTCCAGAACGACGGGAAGGGCTGACACCGTGTGTGCCGCTCACACAGCCACAGTGCGACGGGTGTGCGGAGAGGTGCCTGGAGCACGGGCCACCTCTGGACACACCGGAGAGGGTGAGTCTACGTGAGCCATCGCGCAGAAAAAGCAGCAGCAGAACCTGCGTATGGAACCTCTGTCCAGCACAACGCATTCAGATGTTACCAGGAAAAGCCCTCGGGAGGGGACCAGAGTGCAGCGTCCCGGGGGCCAGGGCAGGGCTCACAGTAGGGCTTAGGTGCCACACTGGCTTCGAGGTCATGGAAACACTCACCACCCTGATGTGAGTTAAAAGCCCACCTGCTGTCAGAACTGACTTCTGGCCCCAGAGAGATTATGAAAATCAGTAGCAAACAGCGTGGACAGGTGTGCAAACACATTACCATCCCTTTTCCCAGAGAGCAACTTCTTCCGAAGCGACTTCATCCGTGATGTTCATTCTGCTCTCGGTATCACTATTCAACACTGTACAATCCTCAGGGGAAATATTTTTAGATGAAACAAGTTGGTCAGTTAAAAAAAAAAAGACCTGTTCTTCCCCGTTCCAATTCAGAGAATCGGGATCCAAGTTCAACAGTCCGACCTTGAAGTTCAGACCCAGCTCCTCTTGGCTCCTCTCGGCCAGAGAGCAGGGCTGGGAAGATCTTCTCTGGCAAGCAGCCTGCAAGCTCGGCTGTGGAGCCAAGGGGCCCCGCGTGGGGGGCAGGCATGCCCAGCATTGGAGCTATGCGCACCCCTGGCCTGACCTTGAGCAGTAGCCACGTACGCAACCGCATTCCAGCTGCGAGCACCGTGAAGGGGACAGGTGCGTCAGCGGCAACAGGTGCCTCTGCGTGTGCACGCTGTGCTTAATATTAAAACCACCGTGACAAGAATCAACCCAGAGCCCCAGTCCTTACCTCCTTCTGCTGCCGCTCCAGCTCCTTCATCCGGATCTCGCGAGCCTCGGCACGGGCTGCACGCTTCGCCGCAAGCCTGGCCTCTGCCTGAAACAGACCCGGAAATCTCATTAGCGCACAGACCAGATGCACCTTCCAAGTACAGGGTTAATGATGCTGTTAAGAGAAAATCTTGTTCAGAATTTAATACACATACAGCAATGATTCACAGATGTGTATGCACCACAAGGGTCATCAGGAGTGCTAATAAGTTATAGTACAGTAGTCCCTCTTCCCCAGAGGGTCACCTACCATGGTTTCAGTTACCTGTGGTCCACACACATTACACAGAAAATTCCAGAAATAAACAATGTGCAGTTCTGAGTAGTGTGATGAAATCTCACATTGGCCTGCTCCATCCTGTTCTAGATGCGAGCCATCCTTTGTCCAGCGATCCACGCTGTAGACACTACTGGCCCGCCGCTCAGTAGCTTCAGACTGACTATGGTACCACTACAGTGCTTGTGCCCAAGCTACCCTATTTGACTTAGTAATGGCCCCAAAGCACCAGAGCAGTGATGTTGGTGATTCAGATATGCCAAAGAGAAGCATAAAGTGCTTCCCTTAAACGAAAGGAGAAAGTTCTTGACAAAAAATAAATCATATGCCGAGGTTGCTAAGATCTATAGTGTGTTACTGTTGATAATTTTTACTGTGTCTAATTTAGAGTTAAGTCTCATCACAGATATGTATATATGGGAAAAAACACTGTATAATCTAGGGTTCGGTATACGTGCAGTTGCAGGCGTCCACCGGGGGTCCTGGAACATATCCCCTGTAGGTAAGGGGGGACCACTGCCACGATTCATTGAGCCCTTACTCAATGCCAGGTGGGCACCATCCTAAGTGCTCATACGTATGATCTCACGAGCTCCTCGCAGCAGCCCTGGCATCTGAGCCAGCCGCTCCTGCAGGTCCCAGTCCAGCCCCTCCCTTTACAGAGCAGGAAGCGGGGCCTGGACAGGCTGCCCATCCCCAGGACTCTACCCCACCCCCAGGACTCACTCTCTCCAGTGTGTGGAGAGGTGGCCCCATGCTCCAGACACCTCTCTGCAAACCCTGCTCCCTCACGGCCCCTGACCCTGCAGTGCCTGCAGCTCATCTTCCCTCAGGACAGGGAAGGGCAGAGCGGGAAGCTCCGGCATTAAAACATCCGCCTCCCTCACAACCCTTCTGCTGGTAGTGGTTCTGCCTGTTCTATGTGTGTGTCTAACATGTCTGACCAAGCCAACGCGAGACCATTGCCCCTGTTCCTGTACTAGGAGCGCTTCATCTCCACGTGTGAGTCATAGGAGAACCCTAAGAGGCGTGGGTGCTTTATAAGGTGGGGTTTGTGAGGATCTGAAATCTTATTGGGCTACAAGGTGAGCTTCTTTCTAACTCCTAGTGGGAGGTGACGTACAGTTGGCCTGTTGTGGAGGTTGACTAGCTGGTGTCCTTGTGAGGAATTTATTCTAGAACGTGCTTCATCAATACAAGCCAGTGTCCCTCAGAGCCAGGGCTGCTGGTCTTGGTCTCTTAGTGTTGTTATCTGCAGGGGCACCATGGCAGGAACACTGTGCTGCGCCAGAGCCTGAGGTGGCAGGTTCCACGCGCTCAGGCTGGTGAGCCTATCCAGGGTCTTTGGCCCAGTTCTGAGCAGAGCTAAACCAGAGTAGGATGGGGGGCTGGACGGCGGGCTGGCCCTGGGGCAGGTGTACAGGTGTGCAACTCCCCCAGCTCACAGCAGGCTCACACTGTGAGGGCAGCAGCCACCAGGACCTTCCTCCTGCTTGTCATCTGTTGGGGTGTAACAGACACCCACAGACTTGCAGCTTAGAGCAGCAAGCCCGAGCTATTTCAAAAGAGCACCATTATGATGTCTCAGTTCCCTGGGGCGGGGTGTGGCCACTCCAGTCTTACCATCTGCAGTCAGGTGTCAGCTAGGCTGGGTCTTTCTGGAGCTTGGGCTCCGCTTCTGAGCTCACCTGGTGGTTGGCAGAATTCAGTTCCTTGTGTTCATTGGACAGAGGTCCCCATTCCTGCTGGCTGTCACCTGGGGACTACTCTTGGAGGCTGTGGAGCTCCTCGTGAGCTTGCCCTACATGTGGCTTGCTTTGTCAAGACCAGCAAGAGAATCTGACTTTTAGAGCCCTCTTCGGCTCCTCTAATCAGGCATGCCCACCAAGCACAATCTCCCTTTCACTCAACTCAAAGTCAGCTGATGGGAACCTTAGCTATTTGCCACTTAATGTAACCGAATCACATGAGTGACATCTCGTGTTCACAGACCCACCCCCACTCAAAGGGAGGGGCTCTACAGGGTGTGTGCACCAGGAGCACGAGACTTGGGGACCCGCCTACAATTCTGCCCACTACATTTCTTGCCCTCTCTGGGAGCCCCATCCTTCCTCCAGCCCTACATTCCCACTCCTCTTCTCCCTTTCTTTTTATTTTATTTATTTGTTTGTGGTAATGGGGATTGAACTCAGGAGCATTTGACCTCTGAGCTACACCCTCAGCCCTATTTTATTATTTTTTTAAATTTTGAAACAGGGTCTCACTAAGTTGCAAGGGCCTCTCTAAGTTGCTGAGGCTGGCCACGAACCTGCGATCCTCCTGTCTCAGCCTCCCAGGTACTGGGATTACAGGCCTGTGCCACCACGCCAGCTCCTCTTCTCCCTTTCTATTTCCCCCAGGCCTTCTTCCCTTCCTCCGGACTCCCCTTCCTGCTTCTCCCCTCCCAAGCCATAGTCTAAGGCTGCTGTCAGAACTCTGGCCTGGGTGCTGAGGGTGTACTCAGTGGTAGAGAGCTAGGCTGGCATGCAGGAGGCCCTGGGTTCCACCCTAGTGCAAAATAAAACAAACAACGGCAAATCAAAAAACCAATCTGGCCTGTTCTATACTGGTTTAGAACCGGAGCCAAGAGGCCACAGCCAAGTTCGTCCTCACCCCAGGGGATGAATCCAGTCACTTTGGTGGCCTGGGATGGGCTGTAGGATGTGGGTGTGGATGGGTGTCAGTCTGGTGACCCTCCCCCTTCTTCCCCTACAGCTGTGAGGTCTTTTCAGACCCGAGAGGCCCTTTCCCCAACTTAACAAGGTCTAGAGAGTTGAGAACACCTCAAGGTGTCAGAGTTCTGAAACTGTTGTGGTTCTGATACCCCTGGATTTGGAAGGCACGGGCTGGGGTCTACATAAAGGGACCTTCCGAATGAAGCCCGTTCTAGAACCCATTCCTCACAAGGACACCAGGGAGACAGCCTCTGGGACAGGTCACCTGCGGCCACTGTCATCTTAGGCTTTAGGAAGATCAATTTGTAAGGTGGTACAGGTGTGGGAGGGAGGGGGGCCCTGCCCAGAGGGCCTGCCCCGGGGAACTGAGAGCCCAGCATGGCCCCTGGCTGCCTAACTAAAACCCACAGATACAGGAACCTGACCTCTTAACTAGTAAAAACCTACGCATGACCTGTGCCTGCCTTCGTGAGCACAAAACTACACTCAGCAGAACAGGAAGATGGCAGACAGAGCACAGAGGATGCTGATCAGCAACGTCATGACCGCTACGGAGGCCAGGGAACGTGCTCAAGTGACCACGGCATTAATGAACAAAAAGTGCAGATCAGCCCAGGTCCACTACAGCAACACACATGCACAGTTCATGTCCCTGCACGAAGTCCAGGCCTGTCCCCAAGGAGCAACTGTCCCAGCAGGGCTCCTTGGGGCTCAGAAGTGAGCCTTGGGGCTCACAAAGCCCTCCTTGACCCATGCGCTCAGAAAATAAAAACCTCCTGCTCGATGTCACAACCGTGTCAGGCTGCTTTAAGAGTTCCTAAATAAGTCCTTTCACTGTCCATACTTAGCTTGCGGGGGCCGTGGGACAGGAGGGCTTCCTGACCATTGCCAGCAGCAGCACCGCCTGGGACAGCCGGGGAACGATTCTCAAGATACAGTTGGGTCCCTGCTCTCTGGAGATACAGGCAAAGTGACAGGTGGTGCTGTGTAGGTGACAAGCAACATTACAGCAGGAAAGTGTGGCAGGGACCGCTCTGGGGGAGAACCCAGCCCCCGGGAGCTGAGGAAAGCGTCCTGCTGGACATCAGCCTGAGCCAAAGCCTGACAGGCAAAGGGCAGAGAGCCATGGCTGGGTGCTGGGGTGCCCAGGGCAGGCGACACGGCCTAGGCTTCAGGCCCCGGCTCCCGGCATCTGTATTGGGATCCTTGTCTTGAAGGAGTTCGCACCCACTGAGGGTTTTAAGCAAGGACACAGAAGAATCTGACCTGTGTTTTAGAAACACGGCCCTGGCTAAGATGCGATGCAGGGAGTGGGCACTGGACGGGGAGGGCAAGCGAGACCCGTGAGTCCGTAGCCTGCTTCTGAGTGCAGGCGGCTGAGGCATGCAAAGGCTTGAGTCACGACGAGGCTGTGAGGTACAACGGAGAGGAGAGAGGACACTGGAGGGACAGCTGGCACCCAAGGGCCCCGAGGAGAGTCCTGCAGTCCCAGAAGTCAGAGAAGCCCTGGGGAAAAGCCTGCTACCCTGTCCCCACCCAGAGGCTCATGGCCCCCAGGATGTCCCCAAACCCCAACACACCTACTCACTCCTCCTCCAGGCACCTGCAAACTTCGAGGTCCTGGTGGGTTTCGGAGTCAGCAGATGCCCCTGTGTGACCCTCCCCAAGCTTCCTGACTCATGGGAAATGACAAAGACTGGTGAAGCCGATAGGATGGAAGGGATGGAGAAAAGTAGGGGTAGGATTATGGAATTCTTAGGGAATTCCGGAATTTAGGATACGACGCATAAACTGTACATGGCGTCACCAAAAAAAAAAAAAAAGTCAGAAGGCAGGACTGCACCCGCCCACCCGGCCAGTCAGCTCTCAGCGGTGGAGTCAGCTGGACCCTCTGTGACCTCAGGGCATTGGGGCTGCAGCTTCCTGGCACGGCCCTCATGGGGTGTACCTGGCCCTGTCTGCTCCCTCACCAGGGTAAAGGTGGCCCAGCAAGCCCTCCACTATTCCCTAGGCCCAGGACCTAGTACGTCCCTACTCACCCAATATGAGCTTTGCTGAGACACAACCCGAAATACTTAAGGACGAAATGATGCAGTCTCTCTCTGTGATTTGCCTTGAAGTACCCTGGAGAGTGGACGGGAAAACTGGAGGTGGATGAGTGCTGAGACCAGAGGGTGGGAACATGCGACTCTTTAAACCAGGGGCCCTTGAATGTCACCCCAGTAGCCCACCAGTCTCCCCTGGGGTCAGAAATGCAGAGCTGGAGCCTCAGGGTGGCCCAGCCGTCTGGGCTTCACAAGCCCCAGGGCGATGCTCACGGGTGGGGCCTCTGCTGTGTATTAGTCATCAGCATCTTGGGACGTTTCACACTTTTCATAATAAACAGCAGAAAACTAAGAAGAAAGAAAGGAAGGAAGGAAATGAAGGCACAATTCAAAAACAGCATGTGCTGTTGCTCGAAGATGGCGATGATCCTGTGGGGTCCGTTGGGCACCGCGGCCTGCGTGCTGCCCCACCTGGGCCAGGACAGGACAGAGGCAGCCGCTGACAGTGCCAGGCTTCAGTGACAAACCCCAGAAACTCGAGTTCCACCTCCCCTTTATAGGGGACACAGCCAGGCCCCTCCCCCAGCTTTCTGCGGGCCTGGCCTGGGATGGGCCTGGCCTGGGATCCCATAAACAGAGTTTTACAGGCGCTGGGTTTTAAAGCCAGGCACTCCTGCAGTGGGGATGGCAGGGGAGGAAAGAGTTCACTTAACACCAAAGTCGCCTTGTTGTAATGACTCTAACGCTGAGCCGTGAGCTCCAGAGCTCCACGTCACATCTTATTTTACCGTATACACATCCAACAGCATGCTGATACGGAGGTGAGAGATCGAGCCTGACCCCCAGGGCCTCAGGGTCTCCCAGCCACCAACCTCAATGTCTCACAGCTTGCTGCGGGGTCTGAGGGGCCTCAGCTAGGCCCCAGGCTCACAGATCATTTCTCCCACTGAAATGCCTTCTCTGGGCTACAGAGCCCCAGGGGTGACATCCCCAGGGCCAGGCTGGAGAAGCCTCCAGAGAGCTGTGTGAGGTCCTGCCCTGAACCGTGGACAAAGCACCCACTGGGAGCCCCCTCGGTGATAGCCGCTGCCTGTGCAGCGCCCCGACTGGCTCCTGGAAGGAACCGCAGGATAGAAGTGGATTCCGTGGGGCAGGACACAAAGGCAGCCAGACAAATGGCCCAACCCCTGCCTGTCCTCAGTGTCCCACACGCCCACTGAGAGCCCGAGTCTCAGCTGTGATGACCCAGGTGTCCAGCGGGAAGAGCTGTTCTTCCAGCAGGGCGGGGCTCAAGGACAGCCCAGCTGGGCTGGGGACCGAGGCCAAGGAGAGCAGAGCAGTTATTCACCAGGACAGAAGAGGAAGCCCGGGTGGAGGTGGCAGGCAGGGAACCCTCCCACACGCCCTGCCCAGCCACACACAGCTTCTCCTTCCTGGTCCTCAGGCCTGCACTGGGGTGGGGTTTTGTGAACAGTAGGAGATACTGCCCGAGGGTGGATCACCCCAACGCCAGTGGTGTCTGGGTCCCTGACAGCTTATGTGGTAACTGCACCCTTCTGTGGCTCCTACCTGGGTCCCCCACCCTGTGGGGCACTTCAGAGACCAGAAACAGGACCAGCAGTGTGAACAGAGGCCTCCAGGGGAAGGAGGTGTCACAGGAAGCGGCTCTGCAGCTTCTCAAAAGCCCAGTGCTGTCTCTGAGCTCTGCGCTTACATTCCCTGGGCACTGAAACCGAGCAGTCTGTATCCCAGGCCCTCTCGCCCTGCAGTCCGCGGCAGTAACGCCAAGGGTCCAGTACTCTACAGAGAAGTTGGAGGGGCTCCTGGGTCTTAGTTCTAGGGCTGCTCTTGAGAAACAGGATAGAGACCTCCTTATGTCACCCCTCCACCCTGGCTGCCTCAGCTACCTGCAGGACCCAGCGCGGGCTTACTGCACAAGGCTGAGGAGCACACGGTGACCGCCACCCTCCTGGACGTGGACGCTGACATTCCCGAGCGGCTGCTTTGGAGAAGCCCGTCACTGTCGTTAGGAGAAGCGCGAGGGCCCTGGCAGAGAGGACCAGCTGGAGCCCAGCCAAGGGGCCCAGGCTCTGCTGCCTCCCTGCCCTTTTCCTTAGATGCCAGATGGAGACGATGCCCTGGGGGCTATTCAGGGAGAGAAGCCATTTGTGTGCTGTACAGTATTCCACAAGTAGGAGGAAGTTTTTGTATTAATTACATGCATTCAACTTAGCCTCCAAAGTCACTGGCTCCCAGGTGCAAGGACAGCATGCTGGACGCCTGGCCCAGCCTGGAGTGCTCAGGTCAGCCTTCAGGTACTAGAACCAAGCAGAATTGAAACACCGGTACCATTTTGTACCAGGCCCCACGATATGCTGCAACTAGAGTTTACAAGCTTTTTGGAAAAGTTCTGATGATGTATTTAAAGTCCAAGCACGTGACTGCAATAGGAATACTGTGTAGCTGGAGCCTGCAGTGGCTGCAGAGGACAGGCTCTGTTTATGAACAGGCAGGGGCCTTGGTGCCTGCCCAGAACGGCAGAGCGCACCAGCAGACAGCCCATGCTAACGTGACTGCTGGTTCTGCAGTCTCAGCCTGAGGAGGGAGGCTGACACAGGGTCCCTTCCTGACTTGCCTCTGCTACAGGAAGTGGCAACAGCCACCAACTTTTGTTTCCATGGAAACCCCCACCCCTCATGCAGGAGACTCTAAAACAGTCCGATATTCAATACTAGCAAACAGACCGGGTGACAGATGGAAAAGGCCAGAACAGCAAAAGGCCAGCCCCTTGCCGAGGAGGCTGGCCCCTGATTCCCAGGCCCCGCACTGTATGCCCCTCCCTCGGCCATCAGAGCCTTTCACCACAGTCTCAAAAGAAATGCTCATCTTTTCAAAACCCTAGCATGGCATTCCCAGTGAGCTCCCCACTCAACACGGGGCCTACTCCTCATGTCAACAGCAGGGGTGCCCACTCTCAGAGGGCACTGGAAATGCTGGGGGACTCAAGGCACTGTGTGTGTGTGTGGGGGGGTCCATCATCCTGCCTGTAGACAGGCCTGCGTTGGGAAGAGCTTTCCCATTGGCTATTCCAGCAGATAGAAAAAACACTGCGTAATATTTGGATCTACACACTGATTCCAACTTAACATAAAAACTCGAAATATGTGTTACATGGTTCCAACGTATTCTGGGGATGTGATCAGCACAGAAAGCAGGGGAGCTTTCCCAAGAGCTGGTCGCCAGCTCAAAACACCAGAACACGGATAGCAACATGGAGGCTGGCGCTGGAGTCTCAGCACAAGACACCTGCATGAGTCTGCACCTGCAGCAAGGACGTGAGAGTCTGACCATCGTATTCTTGTACCTGGCATGTGAGCATCTACATCAACTTCCTATCACACTACTATAAAAGACTTTCCTTGACTTCTCTGTAATGTTACAATTAAAATCTTATATCGACTTAAAATTATGTGCACTGGTTGATTTGATCATCTGTGATTCTCATTTCAGGTTAGTAATGAGGATGTGGAGAAACTAGTTATAAAAAGGGGACGTTGATAGGGCTAAGAGTCCACAGGCCCCAGGAGCTGCACACTGTCCTCTGCACTTGGGGGACCCAGAAGACATGTCCAAGAAGCGGCAGCAGCTGACTGCCTCCTAGGCATGGCTGCAGCCCTCTTGGTAGGATGGGAGTGTCTGCAGGTGGAGATGGTCCAGGGGACTCGGGGACCTAGCTCCAGTTTGCACTTTACCAGTTGTGGGAGCTTGGATAAGTGACTTAATTTTTGAACATAAAAAAAAAGAAGTGGGGAGGGAACTAGGCTACGTCACCTCTAAGAGCTTCCTTCTCCTTTGAAATTCAACATCTACATGATCTCTATGAGCTTCCTTATTCTCTGAAATTCTGTGTCTTTATATACAGAGGTAAAATATCTGTATTTGAGATCATCCAGGACTTCTCTTTGTCTGCTCTGCTACTGGAAATCTCATGATTTGGCATTTCAGAATAATAAACTTCTTTAAGCACTTCACATACTAAAATAACAAGCAGATGAATCAGGAACAAAATGATGATGTTCCTTATGGAGTACAATGGCAAATACGCTTACCTGTCCAAATTTCTTTTTTTTTTTTTTGCGGTACCAGGGATTGAACCCAGGGGCGTTCTACCTCTGCGCTACGCCCCCGGCCCTATTTTTTATACTTTATCTTGAAACCGGGTCTCACGAAGTTGTAGAGGGCCTCACTAAGTAGAGAGAGAGAGACAGGGAGAGAGAGAGCTGAGGCTGGCCGCGAACCCGGATTCTCCGGTCTCTGCCTCCCAAAGTACTGGGATTACAAGCATGCGCCACCACGCCCGGCATTACCTGTCCAAATTTCACAACACGATCTGGGGCTTAGCAGCCATCCATACTGGTGCTTAGAAACAAAAGCCCTGCAGAGTATCCTCCATGTAAACGAATTTCTACTTATGACATTAACAATTTGTTTTCTGAGACGAGTTGATCTTCACAGCTTTCAACAGCCTCAACATGCTGGCAAGAAGACCAGAGCCATGACTAATGTCCACGTGTGAGACGGACACAGCGAGGACCGCACCTGTGCCGCTTCCTCTCCAGGAGACACGTTCCCTCCAGCAGTGCGCCCGGGCTCCACTCCGTCAGCTCTGTCAGTCCCACAAACCCCACAGTCACTGATAAGGCCGAAAACTCCAGCCGTACCAGGTTCTCCCCTTCGGCAATGAACAACTGTCCACAACCTATCCTAGAGTCCAACGGATACTCCCCAAAACAGCGGTCAAAGAAACGAAGCCATCGTTTCTACCCTGGATGAACCTATTTGAGTGGTTGTGAGAGGGGTTTACACAACTCACAGAAAAGGCTGAAACCCCAGCGGTTCCGGGGTGCATGCTGGCTTAGTCAAAAATGTCAGTAGAGTATGAAAAATAGCTAAATAGAAGTTTCTGCAGCTCTCTCATTTCTACTATTCTTTTCCTTATTTAGAAAAATAAAGTTCATTGAATGGTCTCTTGTGTGAGAATTAGCAGATACAGAAGGATTTGATAAAACAAAGACTTCTCAAACACTTTTAGGAGCAAGAACTTGTGTCTTAACAGGCTGCCTTGGCAAAAAAGAAATCCTCCTGCCCTGATCCTGGGGTGATGGAGCCCCAGTGTTGCCAAGAGGAGTTGACAGGAGCGGTGGGTAGCCACGAGGTGGCAGCCGCGGGGGCTGCCCGCACACTGACTTCCTGCCAGACTGGGCCTGAAGCCCTGCATACAGCGGTGGCGGCAGCCGTGGCCTGAGCGCCAAGTCAGCTGGTGTGGCTCTGCACCGGCTCCACCGCCTACCAGCCATGGGGACATGGAAAGTCCCCCGACCTTTCTGAGCCTCAGTTTCCTCCTTATCGAGAAAACACAGCTCTCTGCTCATGAAGCCCTGCCTCCTCATGTTCGCAGACCACACGGGCTGCCTCCCAGGGCTGGCGGGCTCACCTCCTTTACTACTTACACAGTGTCTCTAAGGCAACTGCTGGCAGAGCAGTAGAAACGCGGTGCAGATGAAGTTCAGAAGCACAGGGAGGAGGCAACACGCTGGGTGCTGAGCTCCCCGGCAGAGCAGCCCAGAGGTGCTGCTGGGGAAACTGCAGAGGAGGAAGGTAGCTGTTCCCAGCCCAAGACGGGCACCCTCTCCTCTGGGAAAACTACTCCCCCATGTGCCACCAATAACAAAAGATAGGCATAGATCAGAAATCATGTGCTTTAAGAATCTCCATTACACGAACATATAATGGTTAAAGTTAAAAGTAAATCCTCATTATCACCACTTAGGATAAATTACTTATCTACTACAAGGTAATTGTACTTTAGATTCAAGGAAAGACCAACCTGGGTGTAAAGTTACCAAGTCACAGTATCAAAGAGAAACCACTTGAAGCCCCAGCCTCCCCCAAGGGAACCGACGGCTCTCAGAACACACATTTGTTCCACTGGGTGGATTTCTGTGGTTGCGCTGTTGTTATTATTTTTATTTATTATTATTATTATTATTATTATTATTATTATTATTATTTTGGTTTACCGTATTGGAATTTGGCCTGGGAATGCAGGACTGACTATAATATATCTATAGTCATATAGCAATTTTGAATTATTGAATCTTGTATGTATTCAAAACAATACTTTCTCTAATTTGGAGGAAAGAAGCTCATTTATTTAGTTTTACCTAGCATATTCTGATTAATCCAAGTTCTAGTAAGCAAATCTAGTCTATGAAAATTAGCTTTACTTAAGAAATAAACTGAAATTTGGGTGGCCTCCAGTAAAAGTATTAAGGTAATAAATATTCTTGTCCTCACCCCATGTCCAGCATACAGTGAGATACGACAGGTTCACAGACCGGATGGCAGGCTGGTGGTCTGAACATTATGGCCTCTGGGGCTCCGAGATTAATCCTTCAAATGTGAACAGATACTTTGGAAATGCTGGCATATGAGTAACCGGTCATAAACAATTCCCTTGCTGAGTCACATCGCCTGATTCTTCAGGGATAAGAAATTCCTCTTGAACATTGCCTTTTGAGGCGCGAACACGTTGCACAACACGTAGTCTCTCAGTTCTGCTGGGAGTGGGTAACAGCCTCCACTCTAATCAGGTAACATGCCAATCAGCTTCGCTGAAAAGCAGTTTTGCAACTATAAATAACTCGATTTCCTGTGCTCAGTGCAAGTGGCAGTTGAGACTGCACGGTTTTTTTTGTTTGTTTTAATTTGCTAAGGAGGCTTCTGCTTGTGATATTAGTTCAGGCTGAATAGAAACTATTGCTTAAAGAAAAAGGGAAATTTAGCCGGGCGTGGTAGCGCACGCTTGTAATCCCAGTTCTTGGGAGGCTGAGCCTGGAGGATCCGGGTTTGCCATCAGCCTCAGCTACTTAGTGAGGCCCTCCGCAACTTAGTGAGACCCTGTTTCAAAATAAAGAATAAAAAATAGGCCTGGGGATATAACTCGGAGGTAGAATGTCCCTGGGTTCTATCCCCAGTTCTGCAAACAAACAAAAAAAAAAAAAAAGAAAAAGGGAAATTTAGTCTCTATCTTTGCCCGAGCAGGGCACTCTTAATACTACTAAAAAGATGTAACTCACTGTTTTTATAGCTTAACTGCTTGGAGAAATTGTATATTTTAAACAAACCATAGGATTTTAATGCTGAGCTGCAGCAGGCCAGCGCTTTTGCCTAAGTCAAGCCCTGGGTGTATGGGTCACCGATCCCAGAGCCAAGGCCCGGGGAGCTGGCACAGGCTCCTGCGATGAGAGGAGCTCGGTAGACCGTGTCCATGTTCTACTCTGATGGTCTCTCTTCCCTACAGGACCAGCCCTTTGCAAGGGCCGAGCGCTCATCAGGATGAGGAAAGAGACCAGAGGTGACACAACCAGTACAAATGTGGAAGTTACAAAAACTGAAGAAATGTATGGTTTCTACACTGCTGCTGCCAATCCTCTCCTCCGGCTCGGGGGCTGGCCTGGGCTTTCTTTCATGAGATGCCTAGATTCCTGCTCCCATCCTGCTTTTTGTCTTTGCAGGGCTTGCTATATCTGCTTCCTCCTTACCCACCCAGTCTCCTCTCACACCCATGGGGCCCCTCCTTCCCATGGGATCCCTATTTCCAGGAGCCAAGGACATTTAATGTAGAAAAAAAAATGGCACAAGTCAGTTTGAAATGCTCACTACTAGTCTCCAGCTGCATACCCAACCTATGGCCCAGGGCAGCTCTGGGTGACTCCCCTTCTAAGAGACCTCCCACTGCTAAACCCCACCCACTGCCAAACCCCACCCCCTCCACACACTTCCTTCCCAACCAGACCATTAACCTCACAAAGATCAAGTTTTATTTTGTTCTCATGTCCCTTTTTAATATAGTTTTTGCTACTATTTACTAAAACAAAAAGCTCCTACAGGTTCACAATTTCTTACTAGAAACCTCTGGGCCCAAATATGTTTCAGAATTCAGTATTTGAAGCCGGGCGTAGTGGTGCACGCTTGTAATCCTGGTACTTGGGAGGCTGAGACCAGAGGATCCAGGTTCATGGCCAGCCTCAGTTACTTAGTAAGGCCCTCTGCAACTTAGTGAGACCCTGTTTCAAAATAAAGAATAAAAACTAGGGCTGGGGGTGTAGCTCAGAGGTAAAATGCCCCTGGGTTCAATCACCAGTACCACAAAAAAAAAAAAAAATTCAGTATTTGGGGATTTTAGGAGGGTAAGAGGATGCACACACTATGCATTCTGTAACAACCAAGAGTAACATCCCTTAATTAAACACATGGACAAGGATGCAGAGAAATGTATGACTATTCACATGAACAGGGATAAAGAAAAACTAAAAATAGCCTCCCTTGGGTCAGGGCAGGCCTCACTGCCAAATAAATGAATTCTGCCTTGAAGTTATGCACGCACACACATGGCACACACAAACCTTTCAGTTTTCTGAGCTATTTTTTTTCTTGTCTGTGAGAGACTGGGATGGAACCCAGGGGCATTTTTCGTCTGAGTTACTCCCCAGACCTATTTTACTTTTTATTTTGAAACACAGTCTGGCTAAATTGCTGAGGGCCTCGCTATGTTGCTGAGGCTGGCCCCGAACTTGCGATACTCTTGTCTCAGTCTCCCAAGTACTGGGATAATAGGCATGCATCACCACTCCCGGCTCTGGGCTAACTGAATCCTGGCATTGGAGGTGAGGGATGGTGGAGCTAGGCTGAATGAGCCTCTCCTGAATGGAAGCAGACCTGGCTTCAGGTTCTGCTCTCAGTTCCCAGCAGCATCTTAACCCAGGCCCCACTGGGAGGCTCCAGGTGTTAAGTAAGGAGCTCATAGTGTTCCAGAAGTGTTCATTCCACACCTTCCTCTCATGAGCCTGTCCCTGCCTCCTCAAGCCCTATTCCGAATCCTACTCTTCCTTCTCCAAGGCCTCCACTGGTTCTTGGCACTAGGATCTTGCCGAGGGGTTACGCCCACCCCACCCTTGCCTTCTATGGTGTGCTGGGGCTGCTTCTCTGAACAGGGAATCTCAGCAGCACTCCTATCCCTCCTCCTTTCAAGACCCTTTCCTGGTGGAAATTCCAGGGTCTACCTTGCAGGTTCCCAGGGCCCTAGAAACTAATTAGGCTGAAGGGTGGGAACTAGCTCCAGAAGTCTGGCCTACTGCTGGACCATTAAGTGAGGTCATAGAGCCACACTGAAATGACATTTAAAAACACAGAAACCTGAAGGTCCTCAGAGAAGAACTTAATTTTTGAGTGTGCATTCATCAGAATCTATGCCTCTACTCCTCTGGCATCTCCTAGTAAGCTCCCCAAGTTCACAGGAGTCATCCTCATCCTGGAGGTTCCATGGACCCCCAGCAGGTGATTAAATCACACCTGGGGAGGGAGTGACTGTTGTGGGCTCACTTTTATCAAGGTCCCACAAAGGCCTGATAAAGCAGAAATCTAGGGCCTCTCTCTGCAGTAAGAACTCCATAAAGTATTTCTTTTCCAAAGTGCACCCCTTTGCTTTTAAATATTCCCATTCACAATCAACCACGAGCTCCATTAAAACAATCACAAACCTTCCCCACGTGCCCCTGGCCCAATTTTAAGGCCAAACTACCCCATCAAGTCCTGGCTACTGAGTGTTGGGCTAGGTAATGGTGAAATCCTACACGTGGAGGAATCTGTCCAGACTCCAGAGGAGAGCAGCTAAAGCAGAATTGGGGTCTGGGGTCCTAGAGGGAGGTGTGGTCCTGAGGCCAAGGGCCCGGAAGGGCTCCACGCGGGGCGCTAGTGGTGTCTGCCCCAGGGTGAGGGCTGCTGCTCTGGGCACCAGATCCTAGGCGCCAGCATTTTGTAAAATACCAAACCAGCAGCTCCGTGTGAAACTCTAGACCACGCGCAGATCTCAGACCTCGGCTGGACCCACTCCAAGGCCAACCAGCTGGGCAGAGCCTGTCAGGAGACCATCACCACGGGCAGAGACCGTGCTCCTTCCGTCCTTGGAAGGGGCTTGGAGCGTGGGGAGGTCGAGCGTGCTTTTCAGCGCTCAACAGGAGACCCGGAACACCAGCCAGCTAACTGATCCAAGAGCAAGCCTGTTCCTACCCCGGCATCCGTGCTGGTACATCCACGGAGTCCCTGCCTAGGGGGCAAAGGGCCCCGCTGCCCTTGACCTTAGACAGTCTAACCCCCCATCCACGGGGCCGCGGGCAGGCAGGAAACAAAGCCTGGAAAAGGCGCCTTCCTCTTACCAGTCTCTGAGCTTCTGGACTCAGACAGTCTATTTCCTTGTTCTTCGTGCCCGCGGAGCTGGCCATGTTGCCGGAGTGCGGATCCAACTTCCCGCCCGGGAGGACGCACCGAGATCCGCTCAGGTGTCCGCAGGCGGGCGAGCTCAGCGCCGCCGCATCCCAAGCCCGGACCACCGGGACTCGGAACCCGCCTAGAAACCCTGGCGCTTCGCAAGCCCGAGGAGCCCGCTCGTCCACACACGCGGCTCGGCTCCGCCGATCCCGGCTCGGGCGCGGCCGGCAGGGCGGGGCGCAGGTGGCCGAGGGCCCCGGGGCGGGAGGGCGCGGGAGAGGAGCCGGGGGCCGCCTGCGCCCGCCCCGCGGGGCCCGCCCCTGCCCGACGGGCCCGCCCCTGTCCGGCCCCGCCCCCGTCCAGCCCCGCCTGTTCGGCCCCGCC
>PVJS01040923.1:0-18203 GCA_004027185.1 Glis glis
GAGAGAGAGAGAGAGAGAGAGAGAGAGAGAGAGAGCTGAGGCTGGCCGCGAACCCGGATCCTCTGGTCTCCGCCTCCCAAAGTACTGGGATTACAAGCGTGCGCCACCACACCCGGCTCAAATTATTCTCTCTGCACACACCTTACTCTTTAGTAATTTGACTGTATGTATCTTTGAAATGATTTCAAGTGACATAAAAACAGAGGTTCATGTTTTCTCCAGTTTCATAAAATTTAATTCTTGAAGTTGAAAAGTCCATGTGTTCTCTGAAGTAGTCGGGAGTATTTTGGAGCAGGCTACCCACAAAAGGAAGTGGGGTTTACCAATATGTCTCTGCTGACATGATGTGACTCTGCATAGCGGGATCCACAGAGAGCGGTACCCGCCTGCACACTCTCTTCCTAGGAAACTGCTCACCTGGGTTCCTTTTCATAAATCTCTGTGTTTGTACCCAGAGGCCCTCCTCCCCCGATGCATCCCAGACTGGACCCAGTACTGGTGCCTCAGCCAAAAGCAACTAGAAGTAGGTAAGACACAGGAAGGCTAGTGGTCAACGAGGTCCTCTGACCCGAGAACAGGTAGATTGAGACAGGTGATCGATATTGGATTTTGACCATCCCAACCAGAGCTTTTCTCTTGAGGTCACATGTTAGTAATTTGAACAACCTGGGGCACACAAAACCCTGGGGCACACAAACATAGAGACACAACTAACAAGCAGGAGTCGCCCCCTCAGGGACAATTAAGAACTGATTTTAAGGATTACTGGAGTCCAGAGAAATCGCTATTATGATATCACATTCCTAATATAATCATTTGAAGTCTCCTTCAAAATGCTTCCCTGCTCCCCAAAGTATTGTTTTTAGTAGGCCATTCTGGCGTTTGATGGTGGTAGTGAGAGGGTATGTAGTTTACAGACTAAGAACATGAAACAATTTCTACAAAAGTCCCTGATATTTGTTCTGGTCAACTTAACCAATGGACGAATTCATAGAATTTGAATGAACTACTTCCTTTAACTGCTGATCAGTTTAGCTAGTCTCTTAGCATCGTCCTGAAGAAATAGTGCCAAACCAGCAGAGAATTTGAAGGGTCATCCAGGCAGAAAAATCATGTGAATAAATCTTAATTGTGACTAATATAAAAGGTAGGAGAGAGTAGGTTTCCTGAGCAGCAGGTTCTTGACACCTGGGGGGCAAGAAGGTCAATTGTGCCCCCCCCAAATTTTTAGGTTGAAGCCCTAATCCTTAGTACTTTAGAATGTAACTATGTCTGGAGACAGGGCCTTTATGATAAAGTTAAAATGAGGCTATTAGATTGGGTCCTAATCCAAGACAACTTGTGTCCTTATAAGGAAAGGAAACTTGGACACACAAAGAGACCAGGGATAGACATGTACAGAAGAAGGGCCATGTAAGGATACAACAATAAATAAAACAAAATAAAACAATTACCTACAAACTGAGGAAAGAGGCCTGAGACAAAAATCAAACCTGCCAATGACTTAATCCTCGACTTCCAGCCTATAGAATTGTGAGAAAGAAATTTCTGCTGTGTAAGCCACACAGCCTGTGGTATTTTGCAATGGCAGCCCTAGCAATCTAATCCAGGTGGAATACAGAAGGACCCACCCTAAAGAGAGTTGAGAGTATCCAAGATCCAACTGCAATGCACTGTTGTCTTTTCAGTGCATGTTAGAGCATGATGGGAATGGAAGGTGTTTCTTTTTGCGTGCCTACTGTGTACAGGCAGTAAGAGAGACACCATGTAATTCACACAACACATTGGAAAAGTGATTTACCCTCCTTTTTTAGGTAAAGAAACTGAGGCTCAGCAAGTGAAGTATCAAGCTTGATTTTTCCAGAGAATGTCTGGGTGTTTCTGGCTCCAAGGCAGATACCACTCAGTCTTCCAAGAACCCCTGGAAGAAGGAAAGGGTCTGGGTCAAGGTCAGACTCCAGACAGTGGGTGCTGGTCAGTATTACTTAAGGCAAAACATGCCAAAGGCAGTCTGTGTGGTAAGGCAACATGGTTCAGTGCCTGGACTTTGAGGTTCAATCCTGGCTCTTCCACCCACTAGCCGGAAGATCTTAGGTAGATCACCTTATGTCGCTAAGCCTTTGTTTCTTTATTTGTGAAATAGTAATAGCTCTTAAGACATCATAAAATTTTTTAGAAAATTAGGCGAATTAATGCATTTAAGATATTTATCGCAGGATGTATAAATCGGGGTTCTCTAGAGAAATAGAACCAATAGATTGTGTATATGCAGAGAGAAAGAAATTTAAGTTAATTGGCTCATGAGATTGTGGGAGGGGAGGTCTGGTGAATCTGAAATGTGATTGAGGAAGCCAGGAGGCTGGAGACTCAAGAAAGAGTTGCCTATGAAGTCCTAAGACTGTCTACTCTAGAACCAGAAAGCGCCAATATTGCAGATGAAGTCTGAAGGCTCTGTCTTGGCTTTCGCATGGACCTTCCCCCAGAAAAACTCTTATGTTGATAATGCAGCAAGGTTCAGAGATGAAATAATTGAATCACGAGAGCTCCAACCTCCTCAGTGGATTAATAATTTGAATGGATTTACTGGGAGTAACTGTAGGCAGGTAGGGTGTGACTAGAGGAAGTAGTTCACTGGAGGTGTGGCCGTGGAGACTATATCTGTCCCTGGTCCCTTCCCCTTGCCCCTCTCTGCTTCCCAGCTGCCATGAGCTGAGTAGCTTTCCTCCACCATGCCCTTGCCACCATGATGTTTCTGCCTTGGAGCCAGCCGACCATGGACTGAACCTCTGAAACCATGAGCCTAAATAAATCTTTCCTCCTCTAAGTTGCTCTTGTCAGATATTTTAGTCCCGGTGACACAAAGCTGACTAATACAAGCCATTTGTGGGAAAACCCTCCTGTTCTATGGAGATCTTCAACTGATTGGGTGAAGTCCACCCACATTATGGAGAGCAATTTCCTTTATTCAAAGTCCACTGAGTTAAACATAAATTTCACCCCAAAACAACCTCACAGAAACATGCAGAGTAGTGTTTGACCATATGTCTGAGCGTGGTAGCCCAGTCAAGTTAACACATAAAATTAATCATCACACAGTGCTTGATGCTTAATAAGTGCTCAGTGAATGCCCACCAGGATTACTTTTATCCTTCTTACAAAAATTTAAAAAATAGCATCCTTT
This sequence comes from Glis glis, assembly GCA_004027185.1. Lineage (NCBI taxonomy): Eukaryota > Metazoa > Chordata > Mammalia > Rodentia > Gliridae > Glis > Glis glis. The sequence goes on from PVJS01040923.1 coordinate 3,182, forward strand.
CTCTAGTAGACTCAAGTGTGCTCGAACACAATTGGCATGCTCAGGGTTAAAGGGAGAGAAACATGCCTGGTCTAAAGGAAAAGAGACAGAACTGACCACACTGTTATTAAACCAAACCATTATTTGAAATCCTTTTCTTTCTCAGAAAGTGAAAAGGAACTGGGACTGGATAAATAGTAGCTGCATTATATTCTGTTTGGGAAAGAGATGATCAATGTCATAATTACAAGAAACATTTGAAAAAGAATGTAACTGTCTTTTCTATTGCAAGTGGGCTCCACTTTTTCTCAGATGACTAAGATGTGGTCAAACCCTCACCTCAACCCCCTGCTCTAATGGAATGGTGTGGGCAAAAGCTTCTCATTTGTGGCCTTCAGTTACTCCCACTGCAACTAGAAGGTTTTTGAATTTCAGTGTTGGAGCAAATGAGATTCCTCTGCCCAAGGAGATGCTCAAGGGGCCACATCAGAAGAGGTCAAGTGGGCAGGACTCTCAGCCCCCAACTTCCCTAAATATCTGTCTTCTACCTCAGTTTTCTTTCATTTATAGAAAGAACGTTATGGATTTAAAATAACAAAAACTGAGTTTTAAAAATTATTATATTTTCATTTTTAATCAACACAATATTTGCACTTACTTATGGGATACAACATTATGATTTGATGCATATATACAATGTGCAAAGATCAACTCAGGGTAATTTATATTTCTATGTCTTCAAATATTATCATTTCTCTGTGGAAAACCTTCAAACTCTTTATTTTGAAAAGTCATGATTAATTGTTAAGACTGTAGCTTCCCTAGTGCGTTATGGAACATTAGAACTAATTCCCCCATCTAACTGTATTTTGGTACGCATTATCCAACCTTTCCCTGGTCCACCTCCCTGCTACCCTTCCTATCCTCTAGTACTTCTATTCTACTCTCTACTTCCGAAAGATCAACTTGTTTAGCTTGCACAAATGAGTGACAATATGCAGTATTTTTTTCTTTCTGTACCTGGCTTACTTCAATTAACAAAAAACTAAGTTTGACTGATTTGGCTCAACATTTCATCTGCTGCTATTATATCCCTGTTGAGTGTTTATTTAGTCTATGCTGGGAGATCCCTGAGACAGAGACCTCCCTATTTTATGAAACAAATTATTCTGTTGCATCTTTAGGGAGCAGAAATTGTCAAGAAAGCCCTTTCTTATATAGAGGCCAGGGGCATCCCCAGAAATCCCAAACTGTTAACACCTACTCTTAGCTGGAGAGAAGAAAAATAAATAGGATGTGTGAGATAAGAGAATAAGGAAGAATGCCAGGAAAAAGAGAACCAATAAAACAATTTCAAGCTGTGTTTCAAGATTTAGTTATTTAACCTTCATAAGTTTTACCATATTCAGCTATAGCCACATTTTCTTAACAGCTTCATAGAGGTATAATTGACATATAGTAAACTATATATGCTTATAGTATACAATTTGGTGACTTTTGAAATGCATATATACCCATGAAACCAGAACCCATCACAACCAAGATACTGGAAAAAAAATCACTCCTAAAAGTTTCTTTACTACTCTGTGATCTCCCCTCCCCACCCCTGACATCCATCGATCGGCAGCCCCTGATCTATTTTCTATGTACAGATTAGTTTGCATTTTTAGATTGTTACATGATTTGAATCAGCGTGTCTTCGGTTTTTGTCTTTTTCTTTTGTACTCTGGCTTTATTATCTCAGTATAATTGTTTTAAAATCCATCAATGTTGTATGGGTCAGTAACACATTTCTTTTTATGACTGAGAGTTTGCCATTATATGGCACCCACCCTGAGGGACATTTGAATTGTGTTCAATATTTGGCTCTTGCACATAGAGCTGCTACGTATGTCTGTACCAGTCTTTGCATGGGAATATGCTTTCACTTCTCTTGCATATCTAGTAGGACCATGGCCAAATCATAGGGTTAGGTGTATATCTAACTTTTAAAGAACCAGCCAAAGTGTTGTTCAAATTATTTACTATAGTTCTTTTCCACCAGCAGTGGATAACAGTTCCTGTCACTCTAGCATACTTGACAACACTTGGTATGGTTGGTCTTTTTCATTTTAGCCATTCTAATAGGTGTGTAGTTGTAGTCTGTTAGGGCTTCAGTTGGCATTTCCCCAATGACTAATGATGTTGAGCATATTTTTACGAGCTTGCTTACCATCCATATGTTTTCTTTTGGTGAACTATCTGATTAAATCTTTTGCCCAGTTTTAATTGAGCTGATTTTCTTATTATTGAGGGGTTTTCTTTTTGAGAGTTCTTTATGCATTCTGCACACAGTCATTTATCAGATATGAGATTTTCAAACATTCTCTCCCAGTTTGTGGCATTTCGTTTTCTTAGCAGTGTCTTTCTAAAAGCAAAAGTTCTTCATTTTGATAAAGCTCAGTTCATCACTTTTTTCCCCTATACAGCTGGTGTTTTTTTATCTTGTACCTAAGGAATCTTTGTCTAACTTGTGTCACAGAGATTTTTCTCTTATATTTCCTTCTAGCAGTTTCATAGTTTGTGTTTTACACTTCGGTCTGTGATACTTTCTGAGTTAGTTTTTGCATCTAGGATGAGATCTAGATCAAGGGTTTTGTTGTTCTTTGTCTGCTTTTGCTCGCAGATAGTGAAGTTTTCTAGTGCCATTTGTCGAAAGACTATAATTTCCAGGCATTATTCCCTCTAATCTTTTCAGTCACTTTCTCCCCAGCCCTTGGTGGCTTCCTCCCACACATGTACTGGACAGACCCCTCTGTACGCAGCCAGAGGTCTCTGGAATGCTCTCTGTGCAGCTCTCCTCGTTGACTCTGCCCCATGAACTCTCTCATCTTGGCTTCCTTGGACTCCCAGATCTGTCTCTGGCTCAGGAAAGCCACTGAGGAGCTCTGCCAGGTTCCCCATCACTGCTCCATGACCTGAAAACTCTCTCCATTTGCCTCTCATTCTTCAAGGATCCTTAGAAGCTGGGGGTATAGCGTGGTGGTAGAGCACCTGCTTAGCATGTAAAACCCTGAGTTCGACGCCCAGCAAGGGGGTTTGGGGGCCCGGGATCTTTATTCTCACTGCCTGATGCCCAATATCTTGAGTATTTTTGCTTCATATATATTTTTGTTTTTCGTTCCTCAGGCAGGAGAACAAATTTGTCCCTGTTATTTTACCTTGATTGGAAGTAGAAGTCTCCTCAATTCTAATTTAACCTAATATTTCCCTTTAAAAAGTCTAACTTGTCCCTTATTTATCTTAAACATTTATAATAATGATAGAGATTCAAGACATTGTTGTGATTGTCTTTATTCTAGTGTACATTTGAACATCTATTAACATTTTTGAATGTACATCTGTATACAACCCCAAATTATCATATGTCCATATGGTTCACATACCACAGATTGGGAAAAGTGAGCTAAAAGTATTTGCCTCCCTCCCTGGATTCATACCACAAGCATAGAAAATTCCCTGGGAAGTCAATGATTCACTTTGTACTACTTGTCTATTTTTTACTTTAGGAAAAAAGAAACCTTGTATATACGAAAAGTATGTACACATCTATAGAAACTCTAACCTTGGGTGTGTTCCTGAGCTTTGAGAACAAGCAGAGCACGTCTGAAGCATGCTCCCCTGAGTGAGTCAGAGCCAGGAACCCACCTGCACAGTGTCCACCCTGAGCAGGAAAGGGGGAGGTCCTCTGTACTGGCATCGCCTTCGCTCCCTGGTCCTCTGTTCTGCTGACAACCAGCTGATGGTTGTCACCTGGACCTGCACAATGTTCAAGAGGCCGATGGTGACAACTGTGACTCAGTCTCGTTAGGGATCTGGGAATGAAGAAGGAAACAGCTTAACTCTCTGGTAGAGTCAGACCAATCAATATCACTATTAGAGCTTTCCATTAAAAACACAACCACAAATCCTACCCTTCTCTCTTACAGATCTTAACTTTATGTCCTATATTTGTGTTACAGAAAGGAAGGTGGAGGCCAAAAAGAATGCATTTTGACATGGTAGCTACATCCCCCCACAGAGAGGATCAGCACCCAGTAATAATGGGGAGACTGGCTCTTCTTGCCAGCTCTTATGAAGGGTTTTCTGCCTTCAAAGGGAATTCTAACTCCATCAAAGCCAGTTCTCAGATCCAGGGAGGAGTTCTGTGTTAATCATTGACTTTACTGCGGTAATATCGGAGGCACAAGTACAAATGTCCTGTAGCGTGTGGAATACAAAACTTTGTAACACAAAGATGTACAACATTTGTCATGTGTGTCAGTCTTAGGGACAAGAAGGCATCCTTGGGTGTGTGAAGAGCTAAAGAAGGTATGTCCTGACTAACGGGGACTCCCATCATGCCAGCTGGTTTTGAATCAAGTGCTTGAAATCTTCCAATTTGTAAGATAATACTAAAGTCTGTTTTTTTTCCCATAAGAAAATTCCTGATATATAAAATAACATTTAAAAAATAGAAAAGAAAAACCACTGACATGTCCAAATAGCACAAATCAGTTGACTGAACCACAGGTCATCATTTCACAAACTTTTGGCATTACCTCTATCACAGGGAGTCAAGGTTGTAAAACTTCTCTGACCTTGTTGTATAAGAAGTTGATCTCGTTTTATCAACAGGGCAGAGTTGTGCAGAGTCAGAAGTGAGAGTTGGAAGAAATCAGATTATCTTTTATTATTTTAAATTGAACTGTATTAAAGTTCTTCTCTTTTTAGCCCAAATGGTCTAATATCTGCAGTTTCAAAATGTGCAGCCTAAGTTCCTCAAAAAATTAAAAATAGAATTATATGACCCAGCAATTCTACTTCTGAGTATGTATCTGGGAGAATTGAAAACAAGGTCCCAAAGAGACCTTTGTCCACCCACATTTGTAGCAGCCTTGTTCACAACAGCTGGACATTGAAGCAACTCAAGCACCTATTGATGGATGACACATAAAGGAAGGCCAGGAGTAAGTTGACTGCTGGGTTAAAATTTAAGAGATCAGGCACACCAACTCCAGGAAATGTCTCCGGGTTGAACACCTCTGAATTCCAGCAAAGATTTGGAAGTTTTCCAGGGGCACTTAGAGGATTCAGATTTGGAGGAAATTTTTAAGTCATTTTGAAAATCAACTTTGATGGTGGTCAGTAGAAAGAAATATGAACTCTGCCACTAACTTGGTCTGTGACCTTGGGCAAGTTTTTTTTTTTTTTTTACTTATCTGAGATTTAAATTCCTTTTCTATTAAATAGATATAAAAATATGTCATTTTTAGTACTATTCTGAGAATTTGAGGCAATTTTTTTTAATGTAATACACATGCATGGCACACAGTAATTATGAAATCCAGCCAAATGGTTATCTGGGCTCTGTTATGGCAACTCCACAGGCCGGGAACTCAAAGCTCCCAGAGTAGCCCTTTCAATGTCTATGCAGATCTGAGAGCCAGGAATGTTCTTTGTCTTGAGCAAAATTTGTTTCCCCACTGAGTCCCACTTCTATCCACTGAAACTACTCAGAACAAGGCAAATCATTCTTCCACTGCCAATTCGTCAGACATTTTAAAACAGCACTCCTACTCAAATCTGCTCTTCCAGTGTCTTCAAATCCCTCACTATGCTTGTTGCTGTCATCTGAAAATCTCAGCTTTGTCTTTATGTCTCTTAAAATATGATTTACAGATAGTTATACCACATTCCAAGTAAGATATGACCAGCATAGAGTCCAATAGCAGCATTCTCTCTTTTGCTTAAGAAATGTAGTCATCAGAGTAGGGTATCAGTTATGCTGCTATAACAAAAAAAAGTCTTAAAATGCAATTGTTCAACTAAGAAAGCAGCATATTTGTTTTCTCATGTAACAGTCTAGAGATAGTCAGGTGGTCCAGGAAATTTGGGTGCTTTATTCAGACTCCAAAGTTTCTCTTACTTTAAAGTTTTTCTGTTCTTTAGGGCATTGTCTGGCTCACCAATGTTAAGACCAACTTCCAGCCCATTGGGAGGAAGAAGGAAAGGAAGTAGAGGTGCATGCTGCTCTTTCCTGGAAGTGAACACAAGCTGCTCATCACTCGGCACTTCTGTCCACACTGTGTCTGTCACATGGTCATGTCCAGCTGCAAGGAGACTGGGGAATGTAAATTCTACTTTGGGGGTAAGAAGAAGAAGGTGAGCAACATACTTTATTAAGACTAGAAGTGGGTTCTGTTAGCAGGAACAAGAAGAGAAGAGACACAGATAATTAAGAGTCTGTAGCTTGGCATGGTGGCATACACTTGTAATCCCAGGACTTGGGAGGCTAAGACATGAGGATCGCAGGTTCGTGACCAGCCTCAGCAATTCAGCAAGGCCCTCCGCAACTTAGTGAGACCCTGCTTCAAAATAAAATAATAAAAAATAAATAAAATAGGGCTGGGGGTGTAGCTCAGAGGTAGAATGCCCTGGACACCACACACATACACACACACACACATACACACGAGTCTCTGCCATGATGAACTGCAAAACTAAGGAAAGAAGCCCCCCAAATTAGAACTACTAAGATGAAGTGGGGGGGATAATGAACAGGGCACAGGGCATCTGTAGCTCAGCTGTGTGGCAAGTTGGAAGGTAACACAGCAAATGGTGAAATGAATGAAATTGTTGTTCTTGCCTCCCGGAAGATAACGACTGCACTTGGTAGATGCTTCGACCAGAAAGCTGAAGTTTTAATTTTAAAGTACTACGTGTTACAGTTATGAACCAATCTAGTGAAAATAGACTTCTCTAATGAATAAAAAGTGAAAACCTTCTGTGGATGGAGGAAAATGACCTTCCTATTCTCTGAGGAAGAGTGAGATCGACCGCACCAAACACGACTTTCCTCACTGGATTTCGGTTACCCTCCCCTCAGAGAAGCGGGCAATTTCATCTGGAAGTTCCCAAAATGTCAATAAATGAAAAACGCAAACAAATTGGGGGAAATAAACATTTTAGATTTGGAGTGGGGTGGGGATAATTACTGTGAAATATGCTAAATGCCTCGCTCCATTTCTGGTGGTTTCTTGGGGTTTTAAGATTTCATTTTCATGATTCACTGGCCACAAATCATTGAAAATACCAAGAAGTAAAAGACGCCTTAGGCCCAATGCATAAATCCCCCTCAGCTTTTAATAAGACTCAAATATTGACCTTTGGAAGAAGGAATTTTGTAATCAACCCCAATAACATTGTTGAAAAAGAAAACTCCAATTGTGTACCCTACTGAACATAGTCAATTAGGCAACATCGTCATTTCATAAAAAAGGGCACTCGACTCACTAATTGAATTGCTTTTACAGAAGAGAAGCAAATGCTAATGTGACCGCATGTTATGTTCTCTGCAATGAAATTGTAGCTGATGGTTAGTACGGCAGCGAGAAGCAGCGCCTGAGTGCGCGGGGTGTGCTAGGCTGGAGGACAGACCGTGCTGGGTTCAACTCGATGTCCTACTGGACTGCTGGATTTTCCCAGGAAAACTTTCTACTAGAATCACGTGCAGAAAAGAATCGAGATTTTTCAAGTCTGAAATCATACGAATGCATGGGAAAAATCCCCATTCTTGAGCAAGCTCAGCTCAAGAGAAAGAGGATGGCATTTAAAAATTAATAGAAAGGCGGCGCTCGAGGAGAATTTCTCTGGGCACCTGTTCTGTGGGATTTCTTTCTTTCTTTTTTCCCTAGAGATAATTCTCAGTAACCTCCTTCGAGAACCAGCTTTGAAGTTCTCTGCACACCTGTAGATTATAAAGCTCCTCCACACCCAAACTCTAAGTTCACAGCAGCGCAGCCCGTCAGTTAAGACATGCCCTCTGGCAGCTTGTGCACAGCTTGATCTAATCTCTCCAAGTGGTTCACCCTGGCCCGGACTGAGCCCAAATCCCCTGCGCTGGAGAAAGAGTCTATTTTTTTCAGTTAGAACTCTATCTTCCATCTTCTATCATGTGGGTCAGCAGGCTTTTGTGATCGGTGAACTCAGCGCATTATGCAGATTATCTGTCCCTTATTCTTTGCTCAGGGGCTAAGAAAGACAAAACACGTGCTCCTTTTAGGCTCGTCCACCTCTTTGGCTTCTTGGATTTTGAATGAACAGGTTATTGACAGAACAGGGGAATGAAGGAAGGGTCCATTTCTCTTTCTAGCATTGTCTGAACCGTAGCCTTTACCCAGTTCTCCTCCTCCCCAGGGACTCCCCAGCTCTCATCTGTGGAAAGCATTTGGACCTGGCCACGGTTCTTGATGTCGGTGCTAGACTGGGACTGGAAAAGCCAAGACAAAGCATTAGGGTCTGGCTTGGGTTGGGTGGGGAGACCAAACAGCCAAGGGTCAAAGATCTGGCCATGCTGGCGGGGCACAGACAGGGAATCACAGTGAAGGGACCTTGATTCTGAGCCAGGAGCCTGCCCTGCCCTAGGCAGGAAGCACCTCGCAGGCTTCCAGCTGGGGCGGGACAGAGCCTGAGCTCAGCGGCCCAGCCCTGCAGGTGCAGGGAAGTGGCTGCACCTGGCTCGAGAGGGCATGTAGGGGGAAGCTCAGGCAGGCAGGTGCCATTCCCCATCCCATGAAGGCCGAGCTCCTCGGCTTCTTTGTTGGAAGTCGAGGATCCCTCCCCCACCCAATTCTCAGTCTGACCTTGAACTTGTGATTCCAGCTTTGCCATCATTCCTGGACTGCTTCTAACTTCACCCTCTGTGTCTAAGATCAGTCCTACTCCTGTTCCCAGGAGGGCTGATAAGGAACCCCGCCCCTCCTGACTCCTGAACTAGCAGCTCTCTTTTCCTCTTTGGGCCCCAGACCTTCTCAACCAGTAGTTAAATTGAATCTCTAGACAGTAGGTACTTTCTTGTGGCCCCCCAATCCTATTTCCTTTTCTTTTTTTGGTACTAGGGATTGAACCCAGGGGTGTTCTACCTCTGAGCTACACCACCAGCTCTGTTTTATTTTTTATTTTGAAACAGGATCTCACTATGTTGCAGAGGGTCTTGCTAAGTAGCTGAGGCTGGCCACAAACCTGCGATCCTCTTGGCTCAGTCGCCCAAGTACTGGGATTACAGGTGTGAGCCACAAAACCTGGCTTCACTCCCAGCCCTTTTTAGTTTTTATTTTGAAACAGGGTCTTACTAAGTTGCCTAGGCTGGCCTTGAACCTATGATCCTCCTGTCTCAGCCTCCCAAGTACAGAATTACAGATGTGTGCCACCACTCCTGGCTCCTATTTTCTTTCTTTCCTTTCCTTTTTTTTTTTTTTTTTTTTTTTGGTGCTGGGGATTGAACCCAGGGGCATGTGACCTCCAAGCTACAGCCTCAGCCCTTTTTAAAATTTTTTTATTTGAAAACAGGGTCTCACTGAGTTGTTGAGAGTCTCACTAAGTTGCTGAGGTTGGCCTCCAACCTGCAATCCTCCTGTCTCAGGCTCCCAAGTACTGGGTGTACCTCCCAAGTACAGGTGTGTGTGACCACACCCAGCTCCTATTTTCTTTTAAAAGAAAAATTTCTCCCAGTCCATCCTTTCAATCTCTGGTGCTGGTCTTTCTGCATATGAAAAAATCATGATATGAAGGAGAGTTGGCCAGAATCCTGAACAAACTCATACCCCCAGGACAGATCCTCAGGGACACCTGTCTTTTGTCCTCCTGCCCTTCTCTGGCCCCTCCCTGGTAAGTGGGATTGGACCTCGGGGAGCCGATTGTCTCTCCAGTGGAAGCAGCCTGAGAGACGGCTTTCAGATTCCTTATCCTGAGCCCCAGGTTGGTCCCAGTGCCACCTCCCCTGCCTCGCCTGTCCTGCTGTGCCCGCCTCTCAACAGGGACTCAAACCAGAAGGAAGAAAGAGAGAACAGGATCATGTCACAGGCAATTTTTGTTTACAAATCTCATTCCCTCCTACTATTATATATTCTACTCCTAGAATAGTATAATCTTACACAACCCATTCTCTATCATACCCATTTCAGAGTTTCCCAACTTTGCTAGTGGAATTTCTCTTGGGGGGGGGGGAGCATATATACTGTTAGTCAGCTTTTCGTCACTGTGACCAAAATACCTGGCAAGAACAACTTACAAGAGGAAAAGTTTCTTTTGGCTCATGGTTCCAGACCGTGGTCGGCTGGCTCCCTTGCTCAGGGCCCAAGGTGACACAGAACATCATGGCAGAGGGTGTGGCAGAGAAAAGCTGCCCTGCCCATGGCAGCTGGGAGAGAGAGACAGACAGACAGACAGCCCAGGAGAAGATAAACCCTTCCAGGGCACACCCCCAGCGACCTACTTCCTCCAACTAGGTCCCACCTCCCAATAGTTCATCCAGCTATCAGTGGATTAATTAATCCATCAATGGTTTAATCCACTGATGAGCTCAGAGCCCTCATGATCCAGCCATTGCCTACAAGCCCCACCTCTGAACCTTGCACCTTTCAACACATGACCTTTTGGGGACAGTCCAGATCCAAGCTAGAACATATACAGACAATCTGCTTATGGCTTCAGGCTATCTGTGGAGTCCCTGAAGCTCCTCCAAGATCCCTGGGTTAAGAATCTACCCCTGAGGTTAGTATGTGCCTTCTGACGATAAATTTACCTTCAGACACTCTCATCGGGTCTTTCCTGTCCATTTGGATCCCAAACAGTTTTTCAGGAAGTTCTCTTGGCTGCGTGCAGCTCTCACCTCCATTCCTGGTCTGTGCTGTCACACCTGCATTATCACCATCAACATCATCCGCATTACTAACATCACTCACCTGGGCTCGTCTTCCACCCTGACCTTTCCTAGAAGACAAGTCAGCAGGGAAAACCCAAGTGTTGTTGACTTGAAGCTTAAAGGACGAGAGCACAGAACTATCTTACCATTACAAATTTATCTCAGCCAGGCATGGTGGCACATGCCTGTAATCCCAGTAGCTGGGAGGCTAAGATGAGAAGATAGCAGATGTGAGGCCAGCCTCAGCAACTTAGTGAGACTCTGTTTCAAAATAAAAAAATAAAAAGGGTTGGGGGGTGTAGCTCAGAGCTACAATGCCCCCAGGTTCAACCCCCAGTACCAAAAATAAAAACAAAAACAAAACTCTCTGTCTCTCTATAGTATCTGTACATTAAACATACCATATATGCAAACATACGTTGAGGTCCCCCACCATGGCTTTGGAATGGCCTACTGAGGCTAGGTGCCAGAAGCTTAAGCCTCGTTGGCTCCATGTTGAGTCCATCTCTGTGTGTGAACTTGTACAAGGAAATCCCACACGGGCCCGCCTGGAAGATCCCTGCTCAGAGGTTCACCATCCATCTGGAGACTTGGGGGATGATTTTACATGCACCTCAGAGCTCCCATAGCTTCATGTTCTCAGAAAACCCACCCCTACTGGGGAGTACAACAGCAATAGCTTATTTTGATTAATTAGATTTTTAATTAATGCCTCACCACTTAATTAAGAAGGATCCCTTAGAGTAAAGCTCCAAATGGATATTCTTTCTTTTATTAATCTTCTCTGCCTGAGATCAGAGGGAGAGATGAGTCAGGGAGTGTGATGTATGTTGGTTTTAATTCGCCCAAGAGGTTATAAAGATGATATCAGAATAGATTCCAATTGCTTCCTATGAAATTTTTCATTCTCTGGGTTGCTTAGTGCCCTTTCCCCAGGATTCTATTTTGTTTTTTTTGTTGTTGTTGTTCAGCTCATTTTAATCTAGCAATGTTTATTAAGAAGCTACTATGTGCGTACAAAGAGGGCGACTACTTGTTCCCGCCCTCCAGGGACTCCTAGTCTTAGAGGGCAGCAAAGTGCACCAGAGTGAAAAGTGATTAGTACAAGCAGAAGTAATGTTAGAATAAAGAGATGACCATCGATGCAGCTTGAAACTGACCTGGGGACAGTTTCCCAAGAAGTCTGAGGAGTCGCCATGTCAGCACAGACCCAGTACGGTGCTAGACACTTTCCACACAGGAAAACGTTCTCACAGTGCCGAGCAGAGGACATTGGGGACCTGGCTGTGATCCTCACCCCGGTCAGGTCCCTGCTACATCTCCCCAGGGCGCGGCTGGTTTCCTGTTGTCGCCCACATTCCAGTTGTCATAGCTGTTCAATGCCTTCCCGCCGCTGGAAAAGGGACTATGTGTCGGTCTTCTTAGCCATTGAATCCCCGGGAACTACCACAGACCAGTGTCAAGTACCAGTTCAATAAGCATTTGGTAACTGAATTGACAGAATGAGGGAAGAGAGCCAGGCGTGGTGGCACACACTTGTAATCTCAGTACTTGGAGGCTGAGACAGGAGGATCACAGGTTTGAAGCCAGCCTCAGCAATTTAGTGAGGCCCTCCACAACTTAGTGAGACCCTGTTTCAAAATAAAAGAATAAAATAGGGCTGGAGGTGTAGCTCAGAGGTAGAATGCCCCTGAGTTCAATCTCCAGTACCACAAAAAAAAAAAAAAATGAGGGAAGAGAGAGGAGAGGGAGAAAGAGAAGAAGCAAAAAGGAGACACAGGGATGGAGGGGTTATAAACACAGCAAAACCACAGCTCTGCCCCTGGTCTGACCTTTAAAAGTCCACCCGCTTTCTTCTCTACCACGCTGGCCTTCGGGGTCATCGGAGTGCGTGTGTGGCCCTGCAGATGACCTCTGCGGGGAAGAATGCTCACCAGTGTGTAACCTGTTTGGGAAAGCTGAAAATCACCCTCATTCCACGATTGCCGCCCCTTGTGTATAATTACATGCTAGCGGGAGCAGCTCCCAGCCTCTGGGGTTGCCACTGTCGCGCCAGCCACGCCCACCTCCCTGACCCTGGGGATGGCTCAGTCCCTGTCTTCCTCAGCACTTGGCCTCCAGAGAGACACTGAAGCCCGGTCTACCTAAGGGGACGTGGAAAAACCCCTGGTCCTCTTCCTTCAGCCAGATCGAGATTGGCCATGCTCTGAAGAGATCTTTACTAATAAAAATTAAGAAAAGAAGCCGGGCGTGGTGGCGCACGCCTGTAGTCCCAGTAATTGGGAGGCCAAGGTAGGATTTCAGGTTCTAGACCAGCCTCAGCAACTTAGTGAGTCCCTGTTTCAAAATTAAAAATAGGGCTAGAAGGGGGGGGGGGAGCTCAGAAGAAGAACACCCCTGGGTTCAATCCCTAGTACCACACACACACACACACACACACACACAACTAAGAAACACAAGAATGGTTTCTCAGAAAACTAAAACTAGACGATCTTACTTGGTATTTTCCACACATACCTGAACTGAGATTGATAGCACAGTTTATGAGGGAAACTCCTAAATTTTGTCCCTTTACCCTGTCTATCTGGTATGGATGATAAAATAAAATATTCAGAGTTTTTTCTCCAAAGTAGATTTGGGTCCATAAGTCTCCTCAACCTGGTAAGTCTAGAATCTCTATCGGAGCCCCTTCCCCATCCTCCTGTTGACCTCCACTCTCTTCTCTGGCTCCGAGCTGTGACAAGCTGTCTCACTTGCAGCCAGGGCCAGTGCCCCAGGTGTCTGATCTGTCCAGTCACACGGCACACCATCCTCAGGAAGCCTCGGCTGGGGGCTTAGGGCTCTGTTGCTGTGTTGAGATTCTTAATCATTCTCTCTCTCTCTCTCTCTCTCTCTCTCTCTTTTTTTTTTTTTTGTGGTACTGGGGATGAAACCCAGAGGCCTTCTAGGTCTGGGCTACACCCCCAGACCTATTTTATTTTTTATTTGGAAACAGGGTCTCGCTAAGTTGCTGAAAGCCTCACTAAGTTGCTGAGGCTGGCTTCGAACCTGCGATCCTCCTGTCTCAGTCTCCCAAGTACTGGGATTATAAGCGTGCACTACCATGCCTGGCTCATTTTCTCTTTGAATTTGTCTTTTTTTTTAATACAAATAATTAGAGTATATTCATACTATATATAAATCTACACATTAGAAGATATTCCTAAAATTTTGCTCTACAGAATATCACCCTAGAATTCCCTTAAAAAAAATCACCGGGAAGAATTAGATGATGAATGTGAAATAGGTTCTCCCATTACAATACTGCTTCTGTCATTTAGAGTTTTAACAACAGTTGTGGCTGGAGACTGAAGCACTTTACGAGAAAGCCTCATTCTTCCATCAGCTGGATCACGTCCGAAGTACTTCACCTGAATTTCTTGACCAACTTCTAATCCTAGCGCAGTAGGATGTTTAATCTTTCGTTGATCAAGTTGCGTGTTATGAAGTAGTACTGCAGTCATATTTGGATACAGTTTTACCATTACTCCAGTGTCTCTGATTTCAGTTATTGTGGCGGTATAAACAGCTCCAAATTCTAATTGCTGTTCTTGATCATCTTTGCAGATTTCGGTAATGAAGTCTCTTGCCTCATGCATTGCAGTGGGTGTTGGTGCAAATATAGAATATGTTTCTTCATCCACCTGACTAATAGTTACACCTGTTTCAGCTTGAAGTTTTTTTAAATGATAAGCACCTGGTCCAACAAATTTTGCTCGTTTTGATAATGGAACCTGAACAGTTTCTACTACAGGTCCATTTTCTTTTCTGGATGCTCGAGGTTTTGAAATAGTTTTGTTCATAATCTGTAATATCTCCTTCTTTGCCACTGTTGCTTGTTGAATGGCCTCCATTACAATTTTTATTGGTATTCCAGGTAATTTAATATCAGCCTGTAATGCAGTTATTCCCTTACTGGTACCGGCTATTTTGAAATCCATGTCACCATTGTAATCTTCAATTCCCAGAATATCTGTTAGCAAACGATAATCTTCTATTTCACCGGTCTCAGGACTGTTTTTGGTGACCAATCCTATTGCTACACCTGCAACAGCAGATGAAATTGGAACTCCTGCCAATTTATGCCAAATTAATGCCAAACTTCCACCACATGCAGATGCCATAGAAGATGATCCATTCGACTCTAGGACTTCAGATGTGACTATTATGGTAAAAGGAAAATCTTTGGGAATAACAGGATACAAAGCTTTCTCAGCAAGAGCACCGTGCCCAAGTTCTCTTCTATTTATACCAGTGACTTTGCCAATTTCATTAGTTGCA
>PVJS01040924.1:0-18203 GCA_004027185.1 Glis glis
TCCTCCTCCTCCTCCTCCTCCTCCTCCTCCTCCTCCTCCTTCTCCTCCCCTCTCTTCTTCTTTTGTACTGGGGATTGAACCCAGAGGTGGTCTACCTCCAAGCTACATACCCAATCCTATTTTTATTATTTATTTGTTTGTTTGTTTTTGTGGTACTGGGGATTGAACACAGGGGCATTCTACCTCTAAGCTGGACCCTCAGCCTTATTTTATTTTGAAACAGGGTCTCACTAAGTGGCTGAGGGTCTCGGTACACTACTGAGGCTGGCTGTGAACCTGTGATGCTCCTGTCTCAGCCTCCCAAGTACTGGGATTGCAGGCATGCACCACCACGCCTGGCTAAATGTCTTCTAAATGACACTTCTGTTCACAGCTCATTGGCTTGCACTGTCACATGACCCCATTTAACCTCAGGGGCCAGAAAAGGCTGTCCTATCTGCCCACAAGGGGACATAGCCCAAAGTGGCAAACAGCACTCATGATGACCACAACTACCATTAGCACCTGTTAATAGATGAGGAAATGTCCTCCATCTACTTCTCTGTGTGGCAAACTCCTACTCAACTGTCAAGACCCTGCTCAGCACCTCCTCTTCTGTCTGGTTCCAGGTAAAGGGAACCATGTCCATCTCTGTGCATGCAGGCCATTTTAGGGCCATCCCGTTGGGCTGTTCCAGCTGAGAGCTCTCCGCCACAAAGGTCCTTTATTCCCTTTTTTTTGCCTGTAGATGCTACCACTCAGATGGCCCTGTCTTATCAGGTTTGATGCCCTGCCAAGCCCACAGGGGCAGGGTCTACTTTACTACCTTTGCGTCCTGGTGCCTGGCATTGGCATTGAACTGGGATGGGGCTGCCTGGCAGGAGTCCGGGCGGCAACATCCAGGCCTCACTGTGGAGTAAGGACCCACTCTCCCCTCTACTCCACAAGTCCCCAGGCCTAGGCCCCCTCTCTCTTGAGCCTTTAGTCTAGACTAAGGAGGCTGATGGGAGGGGAGGCCAGAGATGGAAGAAAACAGAACTCTGGAGGCTGGTGGGGAAACAGGAGTCTCTCCACCACTGGGGGCCTTCCTGAGGGCGCGGAGGGGCCACCTGATCCCGGGACCTGCCTACAGCCCTATCCCTGGCTTTGGGTCAGCCAGTCAGCCACAGAGCTTCTCCTCCCCTCCCATCTTCTTTTCTTTCTTTCTTTCTTTCTTTCTTTCTTTCTTTCTTTCTTTCTTTCTTGCTTGCTTGCTTGCTTGCTTGCTTGCTTGCTTGCTTGCTTGCTTGATTTTCTTTTGCCCAGATTTCCTCCTCTCCCTACCTGCCACAGGGACTGCTCAGATCCAACCAGTAACCTCCCTGCCCTACAAGCATGGCAGGGTTTTAGAAGCCGATGCCAAGGCACCCCTGACCAGCCTCCTTCCATAACTAGGGCGTCTTCCATTCTAGAAGCTCAGCAAAGGGAGCAGGAGGCAGGCACACACTGTCCACCACCAGGGGTTCTCAGGCTCTGGCCACAGAGCTGCCAGGCGCACGGGCTCAGCACCCTCCCCTCCTGCCCACCTCCCCCCTCTACCTGCTTTCCTGTTCTCCAGGAAAATGGCTTTACTTCCCCCGCCCCCGACTTTACTGAGGCAGAGTTGGCAATGAAACACCGTGTACATAATTAACATATCTATCTCCTCACAGTTACCACTGTCTTCTCTTTTTTTCTTTTTGGTGTGGTGAGATCAAGATCCACCCTTTTGGCAAATTTCAAGTATACAGTGCAATCTTGTTAACTCTGGTCACATTACTGTACATCAGACCTCCCAGCACTCATGCACCTTGCATAATCGAAACCTCGTACCTCGTGATCAACATCTCCCCGTTTCCCCTTCCTCCAGCATCCGGTAACTACCATTCTACTCTCTGTTTCTATGAGTTGGACCCTTCTAGATTCCACATATAAGAGAAGGGTTTGTATGGTATTGGTCTGTGCCTAGCTCATTTCTCTTAGCATAATGTCCTCCAGGTTCATCTGTATTTTTGCAAGTGGCAGTATTTCCTTCTTTTTAAGGGCTGAATAGTATTCCATTATATATAATGTATGTATAATCTTTATATATACACCACACAGATATTTCTCATGTTTTCTTTATCCATTCATCTATCAACAGACAACACGTTCTTGCTCTTGAATAGTTGGGAGGCTGTGTCTCTTCATTTGAATGCTTTTCCTCTCAATGGCTGAACCCAGAGGCTGGCACACAGTAGGGATTCAGGTTGGCACATGGTAGGGATGCAATGAGTATTTTCAGAGTGCATGGGGTGAATGAAAAATAAAACTCCACTCAACAGAGACATCACTTTCCACCCCGGGGTAGAGAAACCGCCTTAGAAGCCCTATCTTCATGTTGTCCTTAGAAGGAACGTTGCTTTGCTGACAATGAGCCACTCTGCCCCAAATCCTAATTCAAACCCCTAATGGTATCTAGATCTTGCTGGCCCCTTCAAGAGCAAGGCAACCAGCTACGGGCCTCTCGCTCTCAACAAGATTGCACAAAGGCCCCAGGAAATATGCCCTTCCCTGGTCAACCAAGCAACAGTTATTGAGCACCTACTGTGTACAGGACATGGTGCCAGGAGGTCCACAGACAAGGAAGCCCCGTCACTGCCGGGCTGCCCCTGAGCTGCGAGGGGGCTCGGGCTGGGGCCCGTCCAGAGGGCTTCCTAAAGAGGGCGATGGAGTCGAGGAAAGGAAGGCAAGAGCATTTTTTTGTCCCCCCCCCCTTTATTTAGATGTTTTTGAAGGAGCATAGTTTGCTCTTGTAAGTTTTTAAACAACATTGAATTTTTATGGAGCAGTTGTGGCACCTGTATGCGGAAGGCTGGGAAGAAGTTTGGGTAGAGGCCTTCCTCTCCCCGAGACCCACCCTCTTGGGGGTGTGGGGCCATCGCTTCTCAGACAGCAGGGCAGGGGCCAGAGGCCAGGGCCATTGGTCTGGGAGAACAAGGTTGGAGGCCTGGTCCCAGCCTGGCACAGCCACAAGGGGCGAGGGCAGGCTTGGGGCTGGGGAGAGATGAAAGCCCCGGTCCCCAAGAAATGCCCGATGAGTCTGGACCAGACTCGGCATTGACAAGTGGCAGAGGGAGTGGGGACGGTGTCAGCAGGGTCCCTGCCGGCCCCATCCTCCTCTCCCTGCCACAGGGTTGGGGGCGGTGGCAGGGCTGGGTGAGACCCCACCCCCGGTGGGGAGTAGAGGGAAGTATAGAAGGAGCTGTCCCCTGTGTGGCCGTCATGTGTATGAGCACTTTTACTTCCTAACATACTTGGCACCACGGCCCAAAGATGTAGCTATCCCCGTTGGACAGAGGAGAATCCTGAGGTTCAGAGAGGTGCTTTGCTAGAGCTCACAGGACTGGTCAGGAGTCTTAACTCAAGTCTTCTGATTACAAAGAGTGCTTGTTTCTAATGCCAACTTGTTGGAACATTCTGAATGCAGAGGGGAACAAAGAAACAGCCCAACCCAGCTTTCAAGACCCCTCCCTCAAACAGCTGTGAGTACACAGCAAGGAGAGGACAGGGCCCCACCAACTTGGTGGTCCCACTGCAGAACCCGCTGCCCGTGTACCCACCAGGACACACTGACTCGCGGCCGTGGGTGGCCTGGCGGCTTGGAGCCTATAGGATGCCCTTTGGGGCTTCTTTTTAGCTTAAAGGGTACAATCCCGAGAGGGGACATGGCTGGCAAGAATCTTCCAGTTGAGGAAATTAAAACTCAGAGAGGTGAAGCAATTGGCCCAAGAGCACACAGCAAGTAAAGGCCGGAGCTGGGGCTGGAACCCGAGTGTGGGACTTGGAGGCCCTTCCTCTCTGGGTCTTCTTGGAGTCACCATGCATCTGCCCTCCCAGGGGCTGAGCTGGCAGTTTCTGAGCATCGAACTCTGCTGTTTTCCTTCCTCCTGAAATAGCCAGGCCTGTGTAGAGTTCCCGCTCTGGCTAGGGGCTGGGGTTAGAGGTGGCTGGGTGAGTCCTCCCATGGGGGTCCCTAGTCCCACCTCCCTCTCTGTCTGAATAACCAGGGGGACCTTGGATCCTTGAGTAGACACCCCACTGGAGCAGCTAGACAGGCGCTGGGTGGGGGTGAGTGACAGCGGCAGCCTCGCGGTGACACTGAAGATAACCGCACTTGACAGATGAAGACGCAGCCCCAGCAAAAGCTACATCCTATTTGGCTTTTAATTTGGAGGCCCCAGGAGTGAATTCGGAAGCTCCCGCTCTCTCCTCTGGTGCAAAGTGGATCTGACTTTCAGGAAATGGCCTGAAGTGGAAACACATTAGTTATCAGCTCTTGATTCACAGCCTTCCGCCCCCGCCCCACGGGCTCAGGTTCCCTGCACACCTCAGGGGGGTGGAGGGCAGTGCTCAGCTGCCCCACTGGGAATTGGGAGACTGCCCCCAACAGTTTCATCTAAGGCAAGAATCTGCAAATGACAGCCCATTGGCTGAATCCTTCCGGTCCACCCCTGTTTTGCATTGTGTGTGTGTGTGTGTGTGTGTGTGTGTGTTAGTTACTGGGGATTGAACCCAGGGGCATTCTACCTCCAAGCTACACACCCAGTCCTATTTTATTTTTATTTGGAAACAGGGTCTCCCTTGGTTGATGAGAGTCTCACTACTTGCTGAGGCTGTCCTCGAACCTGCGATCCTCCGGTCTCAGCCTCCCAAGTACTGTGATTACAGGTGTGTGTTACCACGCCCGGCTTCCACCCCTGTTTTGTATGGCCATGAGCAAAGGATGACTCTTTTTAAGGTCGGGGGGGAATCAAAAGGAGAAGTTGTGTGACATAACTAAGATGAAATTCAGATTTCGGTATTCCTGAGACGTGGCTGCCCATTCGTGCAGGGAGCATCTCCGGTTGCTTTTGAGGTTCCGTAGCAGGGCCGAGCAGTGCAGACCTTGTGGCCCACCACACCTGAACCATTGGCCATCTTGCCCTTTGCAGAAATTCCACTGAGCCGGGCGTGGTGGTTCTGGTTCACACCCTCCTTGGTGTGGGGGCTGGGCAGCACGCCAGGTGCTGGGGTGAGCCCAGGGGACAATGGCTAGTGTCCCTGATCCCTACACTCCCGGGTGTTCACAGTCTGGGGTAGAAGGTCTAGACAGAAAGGTAAACAGAAAACTGACCTGTCTATGGTAGGTGTGGTCCCTGGAGATAGGAGGCAGAAGGGGTGGGTACCCAGCACCCTGGGGTGGGGGCCCATAGGGAGTGTGGAGAATCTGCAGGAGGACTTCAAAACCTATTTATTCTGATCTGTCCCTCAGAAATGGGTCCTGGGCTTGGGTCAGTTTTAAAGTTTTCCCCATAGCTGTACTTGGAAGGCTGAGACAGGAGGATTGCAGGCGTGAGGCCAGCCTCAGCAATTTAGTGAGACCCTGTTTCCAAATAAAAAATAAAAAAGGGCTGCAGGTGTAGCTTGGGGGTAAAATGCCCATGGGTTCAATCCCCAGTACCAAACAACAGCAACAACAACAACAACAAGAAACCCAACAACAACAACAACAAAAAATGCTCAAGGGTTGGCATGGAGAAGTGGGCAGTTGGTCAGACAGGTAAAGACCGAGCTGCACTCCCTGCCCCCCTAGCCTGTCCTCCCCTCAGGTCCTCAGGCAGCCCCTCCCCCAGCTGCACTTCCCAGAGGAACCCCCCCCCCAATAGCCCTCTTATCTCTTCAGGAAAAGTGCTGATCCAATCAGGCTCATTCACAAACAGAGCCAATTCCCCGGGTCAGGAAAAAGAATGTCCCTGGGTGTTCAGATAAGGAAGGAAACCATAATCTACACATCATTAGGTCAAATGTCCCTCTCCACACCCAGATCTCTGCCGTGATCTGGTCCCAGGGCCAGGAGCTGTCCAGGTGCAGGTGCCCTGAGCCTCCATTCATTCCCCTGTCCGTCCCTCAGGAATTCCATCCGGAAGGGGGGTGGGGACTGCTCGTCTGCATGTCCAGCCTCCCGGTCGGTCCTCCCGGTGCTGCTGTGGCGCACTGTGCAGCCCTATCTTTGATCGCTCAGGTAATGGCCTGGCCTGCTCTCCGCGGAGGCAGGGAATAGAGTTAGCACCCACGCTCGGGGAGCCCTGACAGCCCGTTTAACAAGGTGTCCAACATCCCATTTCCTCTGCACTTCCTCTCGCCTTAATCCTTTTATGCGAAACTCACTCAGGAGCAAGCCCTGTGAAATTGAGGCCTTTCCAGAAGCACGGCCTGGCCGCTCCCTGCTCCTGCCCCTCCCATCCCCACGACTGGGGAAAGCGTGAGGAGGGGGCCTGGGTGCCCCAGAGGGCCACCCCCAAACTCTGGAGGGCGGGGCTCTGAGGAGGCACCTGGGAGGTGGCTTAGAGTTGCTGGCCCAGAATGGGGGACTCTGGGGCTGCAGCTCAGGCCTGACACCCAGGCCACCATTTCATCATCCCCTTCTCTCCCCAGGTCACAGCCCTCCTGGGCTGGGGCGCCTTGGCCTGAAGTCAGAACTAGAAAGAAAGAAGCTCCAGGTGGCTCCAAGGAAACCTCTGACCCCCCACCATCCTCTCCAAGAAAACCAAATCACAAGCGGGGCGTGGTGGTGCACGCCTGTAATCCTAGTACTAGGAGGCTGAGACAGGAGGATTGCAGGTTCCAGGCCAGCCTTAGCAACTCAGCGAGGCCCTGTTTCAAAATTAAAAACTAAAAATGGCTGGAGGTATAGCTCAGAGGTAGAATGCCCTTGAGTTCAATCCCGGAACCAAAGAAAGAAAGAAAACTGAATCACAAACATTTTGGTTTTGACCCAAAGGATGGGAATGAGTCCGCCAGGCCGGCCCAGTGGGGCGCTGGGCCAGGGCCAGGTTACCTGGGAGGACGGAGGTCGGGAACGGGGATGCAAACTGTGAAGGACAGGAAGCTGGGAAAGACCAGGCGGCCCAGCTCAGCTCGCCATCTTGGCTGGCCTGGCTTCCTTCTGAGCTTCAAGCCAGCCGCCTGCCTGCCTGGATTCCATCGGGATTCCACAGAATGCCTCTGTTCCCCTGGGGAGAATGAAGACGCACTTGGTTTTGATGAACCTGGGAGAGGCTCCTGGCATCCCGTGGACACATGCAGCTCCCTCGCACTCCTCCCTCCAGACTTCTCAGCAGCCGCCTGCTCCTCTCTCCCACCTGCTCCTGCCATCTACCCCTCCCGGGCCCGCAGGGAGTACTAGGCACCCAGGGGTGTCGGGACCAGGCTCCTCCTCCTCCTGATTCTCAAACCTGCCCTTGCTGTGGACACAGGACAGGTGAGAGCCGAGCCGCGTCTGGACCGCTGGCCAGGATGGGGAAGGGGAATTTTGGCTTGGGTTGGTGGTTGTGGCAGGGGCAGGGACCCTGGGGCCACAGCTCTCCACCCTCTCCTCCCGGCACAGAACATGGACCAGTGGCTCTGCCTGCCGAGGCCTGGCCCACTGCCCCGGCCATGACCCCTTGGAGACACTGAGGAGCACCTGACTGCCTGATGGCGGGCCACTAGGAAGGGCAGAGGAAGATGGCAGGGACTCCGAGGAACAGAAAACAGAGAAACCTAGGGCCGAGGAAGGGGCCGCAAGATGGCAAGGGAGACAGAGAACGGGGAAGGAGAGTCCGGGAGAAAGAACCAAGAGAGGAAGATGGAGCGGCCTCTGAGGAGTCCTGATCTTTAAAGCTGACTGATAAAAAGCTTGTTCCAAAGACAAATTCTTTCAAACCAACAGCTCCAATGAGACTTTCTGTCATTCTCCCTATCACGGCCTGGCCCCTTCTCTCCAGAAGATGAAAGAACATCTTCATCTCTCCCGCCTCCGGGCCTCCCCCCTCTCCTTCCCTCCTGCCTTCTTCTCCTGGCCCCTTAGAACCTCCAACCTCCCAGTGAGCATCCCCTGAACCCCTCCCCCTGCCCTCCCACCTTCCACTCCCTCTCCCTCATTCCCTGTCTCTCCCATCCAGGCCTCTAATTCCTGATTCACTAATATTCTCATTCTCTCTCTCTCTCTCTCTCTCTCTCTCTCTCTGTACTGCGGGTTGAACCCAGGGACATTCTTCCTTCCAGCTACACCCTCAGCTGTTTTTTATTTCTTACTTTTGAAACAGGGTCTCGCTAAGTTGCTGAGGGTCTTGCTAAATTGCTGAGGCTGGCCTTGAACCTGCAATCCTCCTTTCTCAGCCTTCCAAGTACTGTGATCACAGGTGTGCACCACCATGCCCAGCTTGGCCTTTTCTCTTTCCTTTTCGTCCCCAGTCAGACACTTTTGACATAGTCCCTGCCCCACCATGCCTGGAAGGAGAGCTCCACACTTTCTTCTTGGATTTCTGAAGCAACCCTACCTGACCAAGCTTCTTAGCTAGGGACATGGAGGCCAGGAGACTCCTTCTTCTCATCTCCTCCTCCTCCACACTTGCTCTCCTGGCCTCTCACAAGGTCCAGGAACCACCTCGGTCCCTGCCTGGTCCAGGCTGGGGGGGCATCTGTGCATACTCGGCCTCTCTTTTCCCAGCTATGGCTGTGGCCGGGCACCCCCCCCCCTGCAGTTAGATCTGCCTAGTGCTACATTTGGAAAACACATCCCAGATGGGTCCGTCCCACCTCCCTATCTAAGAGCATCTTGGTCCAAGATCCAGAGAATAATTCCCTCTCTTTTTGTCCCCATTTAGGGTCTCACCCCTGTAAAAACTTCTGCTCCCTTCAACAGCTTTTCCTGTCCCTCCAAAACAGCCCCTACTTATTCTTCAAGCCCCTACAGCACTGCCACCTCCTCTGGGAAGCCCTCCCAACTCTCCCGGCCGCCCCTTCTGAGCTCCTTTTGCATACAATCACGGGTAGCACCATCACAACCTGTATGTGGCTCCATCTCTGATGAGACCATGAGTCCCCTGAAAACATCGACCTCATCATTTCATTTCACAAACATTTGTGGAGCGCCTACTGTATGCCAGGTGTGCATTTGGGTACACAGAGATTCATTCACTCGAAAAGCACATCAACTGAGCACTTGGTATGCGGGGGTTGGAGATTAGGATGGTGACCGCTCCTCCTGGGGCTTGCGATCGAGTAGCAAAGAGATGTGCGTGTTCCCGTAGGGACAGTAAGCAGTGTGATGGAGGGAACTGAATCATATTCTGGACCCTTGAGGGGGGCACCGAACTGAACCCCGCGAGGAAGGTTGGGAAGGCTTCCTGGAGGGGGCTGAGTGGGATTTATTCAGAGAGGAGGTCCTGGGCTTCAGGCTTTGAAGGCATGGGAGAGGCTTACGTGGAGGCCACAGGAGGCAGGTCAACTAGGGACTTCTGGGAGGAGTGGGGAGGTGGCCGGAGCTGAGGAACCATACCTCAGTCATCATCTGTCTCCGGCACACAGTAGGACCAGGTTGGTTTCTTGATATCGAATGAATGGAGTCTGGCTAATGTACACTGATAAAGAGCCTACTATGTGTGGGGAACTGGTGCTTGGGATAGAAGACAAGATTTGGAAGGATAATAATAATGAATAATAACGGACATGTCCCGAATAGCTCCTCCCTCTTTGCTGAGCGCTGCGCCATGTGATTGACAGGTGTCATCTCATCCTCTCTCACAGCAGTCCTGCGTGTGATGACTAGGAGGTCCCCATGGCTGACAAGTGTACTAAAGTTCAGAGAGGAGAGGCAATTTCCCCAAGCCACACTGAAGCCAGTATTTGAACCCCGGACTCGCAGAGCCAGCCTTCCCAAGCAACCCACTACATCCTCCCTCCTCTGTCTTGACTCTGCCCCACCAGCCTGGAGACTCCAGGCCTCCCTGGCCTGTCCCCTCCCCTCAAAGAGAGAAAAAATGGGGAGAAAATAGATCTTTAAAGATACATGTATCCATCATTATTATTTATACTCCAATGCGAGTCTGTGGCTCAGCTCCAATGGGGGAAATGTAAATCAGGTGGTCACCGTTCCCAAAAGCCCTAAAGAGCTTGGCTCCCCAAAATTAGAATAGAAAATGCTCTTTTAAAATGCACCTTTAATATGTAAAAGCCCACCGACCTGGGCTCTAAATAAACCCAACTTGAACCAGATGCCAAATCGAGTAGATGAAGGACAGGTGCACAGAGGGTCCCGGGCTGGGGAACGCAGCCTAAACAGCTATTTATATTAATGCAAAGAAAGTTCAACATTCTTCCCCTTGATATATGCTGCAGCGGGAGGTGGTTTTTGTCCCACTAGCGAGAATAAAATGCACAGCTCATGATGGGCAGGGTCACATGTGCGAGATAAAAAGCTCTGGGTGTAATATATGTCTCCACCGCGAATTCTCCGCAGGCTTTGCGTTAGATTTGCAGATGACAACAAGAAAACACTTCCTCAAGGTTAGACTCTGCTTGCCAGGCTCCCATTCACAGCTCCCTGTCCTGAGGGAATGTGGCTGCCTCACAGCGGGCCTGGCAGAGCCCCAGGCTGGGTTCCTGGACCACCCTGCCGGCCCTAGTCCTTAGCCAGCAAGAGGCATGGTTGGGGCTGGAAGTCTAGGGGGCCACTGGCCAGCATCAAGGAGGGCCTGCCTGGGCTGGTTAGAGGGGGAAGGTGTATCCTTCTCATGGGGGACACCCCAAAGGTCCAAACTCCCTGCTCACAGGCTCATACTGCCTAGGCACTTTATTTTACTTTTAATTTTTGTGTGTGTGTTGTACTGGGGATTGAACCAGGGGCATTCTACCGCAGAGCTACACCCCCGGCCCTATTTTGTATACTTTATTTTGAAACCGGGTCTCACGAAGTTGCGGAGGGCCTCAGTAAGTAGCTGAGGCTGGCCGCGAACCCCGATCCTCCGGTCTCCACCTCCCAAGTACTGGGATTACAAGCGTGCGTCACCACGCCCGGCGACCTTTTCATTTTTAATTTTGAAACAGGGTCTTGCTAAGTTGCTGAAAGTCTCACTACATTGTGGAGGCTGTCCTTGAACCTGAGATCCTCCTGTCTCAGCCTCCCAAGCACTGGCTAATAAACTGCCTGGGTATTTCAGACAGCAGGCCTGTGTGCCTGGGGGAGGAGGTGAGCTCCAGCTTTTTCATGGGGAGTTACATAAATTCCAGGCCTCTCCATGTTGTGTGAGTCAGAATTCATTGATTTATTCATTTATTAATTTCTTGCAACCAACATTTTTGTATTTATTTATTTATTTTTGGTAATAGGGATTAAACTCAGGGGCATTCTACCTTCAAGCTACACGCCAAGCCCTTTTAATTTTTTTGTTTTGAAGAGGGTCCCACTAGGTTACTGAGAGTCTCGCCACGTTGTTAAGGCTGGCCTTGAACCTGCAATCCTCCTGTCTCAGCCTCTCAAGTACTAGGATTACAGGCGTGCGCCATCACACCTGGCCGGGCAACATTCATTCAACACAGCTAAGAGCCTCTGTAGGACTGTAAGGGGAGGCAGCAGAATGCGGGGCTCCTGGAGAATATTTCATGAGGATAAGAACAGTACTTGTTCAAAGAGGTCAGCTTGTGCAAGTTCAGCCCAGTGCCCAGCAGGGGTGAACAGTCAATAAACATTGGCCTCATCGTAGCTGCCATTGTTAGGTAATGTGATGTGGCAGAGTGAAGGCGGAGACCAAGGGATGGCAGCGACACTGGCTATCTCATGAGAACACTGAGCAGGCAGATAAGCAAATAGGAACAAGTGCACATGATAAGTCTATGATAGGTCATAATGTCCCTCGGGCTTTCAAAATGAGTAGACTCTGTTCAGAAGGAGATATGAGAGGAACAGCATTTTAGACAAAGGGAAAAGCATGCATAAAAAGATGGTGGCTGGGCATGGTACTGCATACCTGTAATCCCAGTACTTGGGAGACTGAGACAGGAGGATTGCAGGTTCAGGGACAGCCTCAGCAATGTAGCAAGACCCTGTTTCAAAACCAAAAATAAAATAGGGCTGGAGTGTAGTTCGGAGGTAGAATGCCCCTGGGCTCAATCCCCAGTTCCAAAAAAAAAAAAAAAAAGAGAGAGAGAGAGAGAGAGAGATGGCTCATGACAGAGCTTGATGTAAGGAGGGGATGGGGAGGGCTCAGGAACGTGAAAGAGTTGGGAAGTGTGGCTGGAGAGGTAGGCAGAGCCTCGAGGGCCTTGTAGACCAAAATGGGAAATTAAGCATTTATTCTGTTAAGCATGGGAAAATTACGAATTCAAGAACTGTTTTCCTTGACTGGGGGAGGGCAGGCATTTGACCTAAACTAATTCCCACACTGGCTCAATGCAGGCCTGGGCAAAAAAATAAGCTGTACCAAGCAGAGGCTCTTGCTTGGTGGATTAGTCAGGACAAGCTAGGTTCCACTGTGGTAACAAACATTACCAACATCTCAGTGGCTCATGCAAATTCTGCTCCAGGTCTAAGCAGCTCTCATGGGAAGCTGCCACCGAGTGGTGGCCGAGCACTTCAGGCCACTTCCACCCGCACCGCCATATCTGCTCCTGCTTTCTGCTTTTGCGGTAGCCGGGAGAAAGGCATGGAGAATTGTACATCGGCTCTTAGGTCTTTCCACTGGGAAGTGACACAGACCACTTCTGGTCACATTTTTGGACCCAAACAGTCACACAGGCCATGCCTAACTTCAGCGGGGTGGAGAATACAATATTCCTGTGTGCCCAGAAGGCAAGCAGAACCGGAAATACTATTCAGCACCAGTAATATCTATTCCACTTGGGAGATACAGAGAGAAAGAGCTAGTTTTCAGTGAGAGGAGAAGCTGGGAGGAGGCAGAGGAGAGGATCCCCAAACACCATGAGTAAGTAGGTCTTTGTGCTCTTGACTTTGGGGCTTCTGGCCTGACATGGGTCTCAGTGGCTCTTTTTGTGTGTGTGCGGTGCTGGGGATTGAACCCAGAGACATTCTACCTCTGAGCTACACCTGCAGCGCCCCCCCCCCTTTTAAAATTTGTTTTAAGCCGGGCGTGGTGGTGCACACTTGTAATCCTAGTACTTAGGAGGCTGAGACAGGAGGATCGCAGGTTCGCAGCCAGCCTCAGCTACTTAGTGAGGCCATCTGCAACTTAGTGAGACCCTGTATCAAAATAAAGAATAAAAAATAGGGCTGGGGGTGTAGCTCGGAGGTAGAATGCCCCTGGGTTCAATCCCCAGTACCGCCAAAAAAAGATTAAAAAAAAGAAATTAAATTGGGCTAGGGGTGTAGCTTGGGGTCTTGCTATGTTGCAGAGAGTCTTGCTAAAGTGCTAAGGCTGGTCTTGAACCTGTGATCTCCTGTCTCAGTGGTGCTGGGATTACAGGGGTGCATCATTGAGCTCGGCTTCAGTTACTCATTTGTAACACTCCTCCCGGTTCTAAAACGTGGGCATTCTGAGAGTCACAGAAGCTCCATGAACAGCAGGAGCAGGGTGAGATGTTGGTGGTGCAGAAGAAGGGGACAGAGGCCTCGGTAGAAGACAGTCCTTCTCTGCAAACCTTGGAGAAGGGTTTGGTTGTGCAAGGGCCTGGGGGTTGCTACTCCCCTGGCTCAGGCCCCCTGGCTCAAGATCTTTAAGTCAACCTTGACTGATAAGTTAGAAACTTCTGGTCGGCAGAAAAAGAAGGCGCAGGGGTGGGGTGGGGGAGCTGCAGGGGCAGGGCTGGATTTCCAAGGCTTGAACTCAAAGATCTAGTTCCTCCAAGTCCAGAAGCTGGGGGAGCAGGCTTGAAAGGGCAAAAATTAGGGGTGGGGGAGCAAAATATTGGAGTGGTGTAGGGATGAGGGTCAGGATTCTCTAACTCCCTCGGGTCCCAGGGAGGCCAACACAGATTCTTTTGAGGGTGCGGGGGTGCGTGGCAGCCAGGCCAACATTGTAACCCTTTAGGCTCTTTGCTTTGCTTGCACTCCGTCCCTGCAGGGGGGAAGGCGGTGGGAGTGGGGTCACAGCCCCTGGCTCCCTCTTCCCTCACAGCCTCCAGGCTGCTGGAGGGCTTGGCTCCTAGGGAGGGTAGCTGATGCCACAAATCAAGGGGGTGGCAGACCAGGCCCGATGGCCTCTGAGGTCCTGTACAACATGGATGGATGGGAACAGAGAGGCCGGGAGCTGGGGCCCAGGGAGGGCAGGGGAGGGGCAGAGGGTCACAGGAAGGGCAGGGAGGAGCCTGGTGCTGAGGCCCAGGGTGCCGGGGAGAGCAGGGGAAGAGAGGAGGAACAGGAGGGAGGGAGAGAGGAAAACAGCGGTGGTGCAGGAAAAGCAGAAAGAGGAGGAAGCAAAAAGGTCACAAGGAGCAGAAGAAGGAAGAAGAAAAAAAAGGAGAAGTGAAAGGAAGACAGAAAAAAAGAGGAAAATGGCCAGGCATGGTGTGCATGCCCAAAATCCCAGTACTTGGGAAGCTGAGACAGGAGGCTCACAGGTTCGAGGTTAGCCTCAGCAACTTAGCAAGATTCTGTTTCAAAATGAAAAATAAGAAATAATAAAATAGGGTCTTGCAAAGTTGCTGAGGGTCTCGCTAAGTTGCTGAGGCTGGCTGTGAACCTGTGATCCTCTTGTGTCAGCCTCAGCAATTTAGTGAGACCCTCAGCAACTTAGCAAGACCTTGTTTCAAAATCAAAAATAAAAAGGGCTGGGGATATAGCTCAGAGGTAGAATGCCCCTGGGTTCAATCCCTGGTACCAAAAGAAAAAGAAAGAAAGAAAAAGAAAAGAACAAAGATGAGAAGATCAAGGGGGAAAGGAAGAAGAGAGAGGATGTGATGGGGGTGGGGGAAGGAAGTAAGATGGAAAGAGGAAGAGGAGGGAAGGAAGAGGAATTATTATTTTGGGCTGTGTGTGGTAGTGTGGATTGAACCCAGAGGCATTCTACCTCCAAGCTGTTCCCCCAGCCCTTTTTATTTTTTGTTTTGAAACTGGGTCTTGCTAGGTTGCCGAGAGTCTCACTAAGTTGCCTAGGCTGGCCTCAAACCTGCGATTCTACTATCTCAGCCTCCCAAGTACTGGGATTACAGGAGCATGCCGCCATGCCCGGCTAGGAAGAGGAATTAAAGGAGAAGGAAAAGACGGAGGAAAAGGAGAATAAAAAAGAAAAAGAAAGATGGTAGAAGGGAGAGAAACATGCAAGGAAGGAGGAGGAGGAAGAGAAGCGGGAGCCGGGCGCTGGCACTTCCCGGGCCCTGGGAGCTGCAATGGGCGCAGGGAGCCCTGGCCCCTGGCGGCGCATCCTCGCCATGAAGGAGAGCACAGTAGGCCGCTGCGAAGATCTATTGGGCCCCGCAGTGCCATTGTCTTCAAAAGGAATTAAAAACAAATTGCTGAGGGCCAGCACATAATTTAAAGACTCACGGCAATTTTATGACTTGCTAATGTTCCTAATTACATGCCCGTGAAAGGCTTAATTAATTGGGGGATGTAGCAAAAAGTGGAGCCCGTGTTTGTTATCATGGTTCCGCTGCATTGATTTTAGTGCCTATGGAGAATTTAGGGCCTCTTTATTTGCACAAAGAAAATGCAAGTCTCTCGAAAAAATGCACATTAAGATCAACCCCTCGCTGCTATCTAATATACTTTCCTCTACTTAACCAAAGCGCTTGTAATCATATTTTGTAAATGTTGGTGCTGTTAATTGCATTGTGAGGGAAAATAGGTTCCGCTTGGCTGGTTGTGGAGAATTTTATAAAGTTCGTTCCAGGCGCCCCATTCCAGGGGACTCTTTCCCAGGAAACTTGTGGAGAAGTTGGGATGCCCAGCCTGGAAAGTTGGCTGCTCCGAGCTTCCCTGCCCCTGGCTGCTCCTTGGCTACCACCTCTTCTGCCGCCAGGGCCTTGGTGGTGAGCGGGGGCCAGCTGGGCTAGGTGGGAATAAGGGCTGTGGGCGCGGAGGAAGGCCACACCAGGACACTCCCCTCAAGAGCACTGCGGACGGAGCCCAGGGCCTTGAGCGCACTAGGCAAGCGCTTACCACTGAGCTACACCCACCCCTCAGCCCTTATTACTTTATTTTCAGATGGGGTCATTTTCAGATGGGGTCTTGCAAACTTGCGATTCTCCTGCCTCAGACTCTGAGTCTCTGGGATCACAGGTGTGTGCCATCATACCCAGCTAGAAGACTTAGTTCTGGTGTGGACCCAGTCACACCTTACCTGTGAGGCCTTGGGTAAGGTCCTTGGCTTCACCAAGCCTCAGTTTCTCCATCCTAGAAATGGGATAATGGTTTCCACCCTGCCAATATCAGCAGATTGCCGGTATGGTCAAATAAGAGTATGGAAGTGAAGGGGGCCTGGACCTAAGGCTTATGGCTGTTTTTATGAGCTGCAGTCTCCTCTCCACCTTCGTTGGGGGAAAGCAGGGAAGTCCTCCTTGTGCCTGGGGCCTCTAGGTGAGAGAGGCACACCCCCTTACTCTGCCTTGCTATAGGGAGAGGCGCCAGGAGGTTCCGCTGGAGATGGAGGGGAAGGGCAGCTCCAGCCACCTCCTGAGAAATGATTCCTGACCCTGTTCACTCGCCCTTCCTCTGTGCCCCCAGGGGCCTGGACTTTTCCTGGCCTGCGACTTCCCCATGGGCTGTCATTGTCTGTCACTGCAAACTCCTCCAGGGCAGGGAACTGGCCTCTCAGGTGTCCAGTGCTTAACCAGTACCTCGCACCCAGGAGATACTCAACAGCATTTTATGGAATGAATTGCTGAATCGATCAACACCCTCTCCCAGGGACCCTCTCTGGATGAGATCTTCTTCGGCACAGCAGGAATCACAGGCTGTAACACGGGCTGCCATCACGCTTCCTGCCAATACTTTCCCCATGGGACAACCAAAAAAAAAAAAAAAAAAGCAAATCAGGTTGTGTCCAGCTCCTGCTTACAGCCCTGGAGGTTTCCCATGGCACTGACACTAAAGACCAGACTTCTCGCCAGGGCCTACAGGCCGCCTTTCCTATGGCTCTCATTTCCTCCTGTATCCTACTCCCTCAAGGTTGGCCCTGCGGGAACACTGGACTTTTTTTGCTCTTTCAGGTCAAGTTCAGTCCAGCATGGGGCCGGCATTGCCCTTGCTGTTTCCTCTGTCGTGCCCATCTACTTTATCTTTGTGTAGCTGGATCCTTCTCTCATTCAAGTCTTATCTCAAAAGTCTCTTCCCAACCGGGTATGGTGGCGCACGCTTATAATCCCAGTACTTGGGAAGCTGAGACCAGAGGATCCGGGTTCGTGCCCAGCCTCAGCTACTTAGGGAGGCCTCCACAACTTAGCGAGACCCTGTTTCAAAATAAAGAATAAAAAATAGGGCTGGGGGTGTAGCTCAGAGGTAAAATGCCCCTGGGTTTAATCCCCAGTACCACAAAAAAAAAGTCTCTTCCCCTAAATCTCTTTCCTGACTACCAATCTAATGTCACCTTCTCCAGTCACACTTAATTCCCCCTTAAAGCATATTAAATAGACACTGTATCTTACTCTCTGTTTGATAACTCCACTATATAAAACCTACAGGGAATCTAAATCTGGAGCTCATGGTTTAGCAGACTCTCACTCTTGGTTGCTTATTTCCTTGTATACTGTGTGGTTTTGGAATGTGGCTCATGCTAAAGAGCTTTATCTACAGGAATTGGAGAGGGCTAGGTTGGAGGTATGCCCCTTGTTTTATTTAGCTTTTGGTCATCACTGTGACCAAAATATCTGACAAGAACAACTTAGAGGAGGAAAGGTTTATTTGGCTCATGGTTTCAGAGGTTCAGTTCATAGTTGGCTGACTCCAAGGTAGAACCATTATGAGGGCAGGGCATAACAGAGGAAAAGCTGCTTAGGGCAGCTAGAAAGCAGAGAAAGAGAGAGAGGAGGGGATCAGGGACAGATATAATCCCCAAGGCCATGCCCCCAGTGACCTACCTCTTCCAGCCACACCCTACTTGTTACCACCCAGTTATATTATTATTATTAGTAGTAGTATTAGTAGTAGTAGCAGTACTGGGGATTGAACCCAGGGGCATTCTACCTAAAGACTATACCTCCGGCCCTTTTTTATTTTTTTTATTTTTTTTTGCGGTACCGGGGATTGAACCCAGGGGCGTTCTACCTCCGTGCTACACCCCCGGCCCTATTTTTTATACTTTATTTTGAAACCGGGTCTCATGAAGTTGCGGAGGGCCTCACTAGGTAGAGAGAGAGAGAGACAGGGAGAGAGTGAGAGAGAGAGAGAGAGCTGAGGCTGGCCACGAACCTGGATCCTCCGGTCTCCGCCTCCCAAAGTACTGGGATTACAAGCGTGCGCCACCACGCCCGGC
>PVJS01040925.1:0-11833 GCA_004027185.1 Glis glis
CCCCCGGCCCTATTTTTTTATACTTTATTTTGAAACCAGGTCTCACGAAGTTGCGGAGGGCCTCACTAAGTAGAGAGAGACAGAGACAGAGACAGAGAGAGACAGGGAGAGAGACAGAGAGAGAGAGAGAGAGAGAGCGAGCGTGCGCGAGCTGAGGCTGGCCACGAATCTGGATCCTCCGGTCTCCGCCTCCCAACGTACTGGGATTACAAGCGCACCACCACGCCCGGCTCAGCTGAATTTTTGAAACATAAGAATGTTTTACCTCATCAAGAACAAACACTTAGAAGAAAAAGTAAAGGTTTTCATTCCCCAAGTCCTCATTTCTATAAGAGAGGATTCCATCATGGCAATTTGTCATGAGAAATACGCTGGCACTAATACTAATTCTGACACTCCCACTCTTTGTGCACTGAGAAGACCGCAGCCCCCATCACGGAATACATCCTGTGCCATGTTCGATCGGTCTGGATGAAGAATTGTGCCGATGCCCTTGCGTGTGATCCCCCCTCCCCGTTTCTCCCAGTATTTCCCAGATAGCTCCCTGGAATTAAGAATGCATGGAGGGCTTTGCAGCAAGGGTGGGCAGAGGTGCTCCCCACAAAAACTCATCCTGTGGCCTGATGGGTACCACACCGTAACCTCAAGCAGTTGCTTGTCTGGCCACATCCTGTATTCTCTAACCCCCAGCTGCCTGCTCAGACCAGTGCTCAAAACCCAAAAGTCCACTTGAACAGCAGGCTAAGTATTAACAAGATAGGGTCCTTATATTCTCAAAAGAGACCACCATGGCAAACAAAGGCACTTCCCTCTCCATAAAGGCACTTCCCTCTCCATAGCCAATAGAACTTGTATACTATAAAATAATCATCTGGCCAGGTGTGGTGGTGCACACTTGTAATTCCAGTACTTGAGAGGCTGAGACAAGAAGATCGCAGGTTCGAGACCAGCCTCAGCAACTTAGCAAGGCCCTCAGCAACTTTAGCGAGACCCTGTTTCAAAATAAATAAAATAGGGCTGGGGGTGTGATTTGGAGGTAGTATGCCCCTGGATTCAAACCCCAGTATCCAAAAAAAAAAAAATCATCTGAATTATAAAGACAAATAACATGAAAGGTCAAATTTTACTTAAAAACTAAATTTTTAAATGATTATAGCTGAGTGGTAAGATTATGAGTGATTTTAGGCTTTTCCTGCATAGTCTTAGTTTTCCAAATTTTTATGTGTTAACATGTATCAGATTTATGTTCAAGAGAAAATATCACCTTTAAAAAATAAAAATTTAATTTTATTATTTTTATTTTATTTTGTGGTACTAGGGATTGAACCCAGGGACATTCTACCTCCGAGCTCTATCCCCAGCCCTATTTTTTATTCTTTATAAACAGGGTCTCACTAAGTTACGGAGGCCTCACTAAGTAGCTGAGGGTGGCGGTGAACCCGGATCCTCCGGTCTCAGCTTCCCAAGTACTGGGATTACAAGCGTGTGCCACCACGCCCAGCAAAATTTAATTTTATAAATAATAAAATGTTTAGAGTATGCAGAGTACTTTCACAGATGTATAATTTTATTAGCTTATAAATTATCTGCCTATTAAGGGATATTTTCACATACTCACAGAATCATTGAATTGAAGTTTTTAGAATTAAAATGGGTCTGGCACTGGGGGGAAGCTCACCAAGTGCTATGTGCATGTATGTCACTATCATTATGAACTACGTTATGATGTGAAACTACAATCCACCCAATAAGATTATTTTTAAAAAATATAATTAAAGTGGATCTCTCAAAAGATCATTGGCATCATATCCAGTGGGAAAATCAGGAGTTTGGCAAACTGCGTATTTAGCAGAGGTGTATTTAAAATTCAGATGCATTAAAAATATTAAGGAATAACATCAAAAACTCGTGGTTTTTTAGTTATTAAACTCTATAAAACGCTTCACAGTTTATTATAGAGTTACGGGTGTTTTTTTCTTTTCTCTAATTTTCAAATATTTTTAATGTAAGATTGTTACACATATACATGTATATTTTTAAACAATGATCTCTTTCTATTTCTTCTTGAGGTATTACCGCCCTATGTGGATTTATAAATAAAATAAAACCCCTCTTCCAGTGCTAGATAAGCATAGCTCATCAAAATGTGACATTGCGGGCACTGTACTTAAGACTATGGCAGAAATCACTGAGGGTCCTCCGCAGAGCAGTGAGAGACGGTTTCAGGAGTGGCAGTATCTTTCCTGGATGTTCCATTGACTTGTACCTGGGGATTGAACCCAGGGGCATTCCACCTCTGAGCTATACCCCAGCCCTTTTTATTTTTTTGTTTTTCATTTTTGAAATAGGTTCTCGCTAGGTTGCTGACAGTCTTGCCAAGTTGCCGAGGCTGGTCTGAAACCTGCGATCCTCCTGTCTCAGCCTCCCAAGTACTGGGATTACTGGCACGTGCCACCACGCCTGGCTAGAAACTTTTTAAAAAGTCCCAGAATGC
Organism: Glis glis; assembly: GCA_004027185.1. NCBI lineage: Eukaryota > Metazoa > Chordata > Mammalia > Rodentia > Gliridae > Glis > Glis glis. The sequence continues at coordinate 2,495 of PVJS01040925.1, forward strand.
TGGTTCAACTACCAGAGTTGCCGCCTGGCTCAGCGTTAGGAGTAAAGAAAGAAGAGCCTGGCCAGTGTATGGTCTGACCTCCCAAGAGGAGCAAGGGGCTGTGATGTAGGAAAGCCTCTCCATTTGTCTAACATACGCGTATGTGACACTACAGAGAAACTCTTTTTAAGAAAGGGGAAATGAGGACTGAGCATGTAGCCCAGTGACAGAAACCTTGGGTTCCATCCCCAGCACCACAAAAATAAATAAGTAAATAAATAAGGAATAGATTATTCACAATTTCCAAGTACATCTAATAGGAAAGTAATATTTTACAATTGTGAGTGATTCTATTTTTATATTATCTGAATAAATTTGCAGGGAGATGAGTCAACTTTTAAAAATTAAAACGTGGAAGAACCATCTTTAGGGAAATCCTATCTGTATCTTATCTTAAAAATAACTTTCCCCCAATCATTCATACTTAACAAGGTTAAAAATAAGAAGAAATGGATTATAGTTTTATAAAGAAGAAAAAAATATAGATGACTTCACATTGGAATCTCAGGGACGTTCTGAAAAGAGGTGGACAAAAAGCTTCAGTATCCTTAGGGCCCAGTAAATCTATTTATTGCTCCACCAACGTGCAGCCTAAAGCCAAACCTGTCATTCTGACAGAGAGGGAAACGGCTCAGGAGACTAAGCCGAACTTATGTTTTTAAATGAATGTAAACCACTGGGTAGTAACTAACACAGTGAAGAGTAGTTTGCATTTTCAGTCCCTCCAGACGTAAAATTTTAGAGCTGAATTTGAAGATAAGTTGCCTAATGTAACAGGATATAAATATCCTTTTTCTGATTGGATAGAGCAGAAATGCATGCGTGCGTGTGCATGTGTGTGTGTGTGTGTGTGTCTGTCTGTCTGTCTGTCTTTCTGTTTACCAGATCCAGGCAGTCTACATACAGAGAGGCTGCAGTTCCCACCCAGGCTTGTCAGCATATTATTGCATTTGCAGGTTGGTCTGTCACCTACTTCCCGAGCCCCAGAGGCTGTGATGGTGTCACCTCCCAGTGCAATCCAGACTGTGGGGCTCACCACCTACTGGGATCCCTGGGCTCATGCTGTTTGCAGGAAAAGAAAAGGAAAAAAAATCTTATAGTGCCTTTGCTAGCTTTGGGACACTAAAAGTAAGATATTTTTCAGAAAGACTCTAGCTAGGCTTTAGAAGATCATCTCTTCTAGCTTAGTGGCCCAAGCCAGTTTTTCATTTACTTTCTTCATCCTATCGACATTACCAATGGGAAGAGGAAACATCCTATACCAGGCTTCCCCCACCTGTCCTTTGAATCCAGCACCAAAGAACATCCGAGGATGAGGACATTGTGGAATGTTTGGTGTGCGAAATTGGGGAAGGCGCCATAGTTTCTAAGTTAGATGAGTTTTATTTGATTCCTAGAGAAGTAGAATGTTAGAAAGAGCAGCCAATGACTCCCAGGGCGAGGACTCTGCAGGGACAAAGGGTGTGTCTTGTGTGGTCAGGTCTCTGGGGCTCCTGCTCCTCCTTGGAGGTGTGAACTGTGCAGACGTGTCCTGCCCAGAGGGAGGGGTGCTGCTAGTTGCTGCCTCAGGACTTCATGGATTTGCCTCTCTAGTCGTTGTATCAAATTTAAGAATGGCCCATTCCTATCTATTCTCTTTTATAGTAAAAAGTGGATGCTTTTAGGACAAAGTGTAAGCTGGAGATGGGAAATGGAGTTATTCTCTGGTCAAAGTTAATCAAAACTTAATAGATGTAGAAATCCAACTAATCATCTTTTTATTACCTTCTACTCAAAGGGCACCAGAAACCCTTCTTTGAATGGAAGTACACATAAGGGCTTATTTTGATCTATACTTTAATGTAGGTTGAAAATACAGATCCTGGCTGGGTGCGGTGGCGCACACCTATAATCCAAGTACTTGGGAGGCTGAGATAGAAGGATCACAGGTTCAAAGACAGCCTCAGCAACACTTTAGCGAGGCTCTCCACAACTTAGTGAGACCCTATTTCAAAATAAAAAATAAGATGGGGTGGGGGTATAGTTCAGAGGTAGAATGCCCCTGGGTCCAATCCCCAGTAACACACACACACACACACACACACACACACACACACACACACACACACTACAGATTCTGGAACCTAGCACCTCCACTTGCTAGGTCTCTGCCTTGAGTGAAGCCCTTGGCATCCCTGGGCCTCAGTTTCTACATCTATGCAAAGGAAATACAGGAGTCCTTACCTCATAGGACTCCTTTGAGGATTAAACAAAGTACTATACACAGCACTTGGATTTGTGCCCAGCACATAGTAAACATTAGCAAATGTTAGCTATTGATTTTTTCTGCCTCTCTTTCACATTCCATTTAAAAAGTTTGATTTTAAGAAGTTTTCAGTTCTTTAGAAATATTTTATGGAATTTTTATTTTTAGCTATTGTTATTATCTGCCTTTCACATTATATTAAAAAGGTTTGATTTAAGAAGTTTCAAGACAGGCATGGTGGCACACGCCTGTAATCCCAGTATTTGGGAGCCTGAGACAGGAGGATCGCAGGTTCAAAACCAGCCTCAGCAATTTAGGGGGGCCCTCAGAAGCTTAGTGAAACCCTGTTTCAAAAATAAAATAGGGCTGGAGTATAGCTCAGAGGTACAACACCCCACGGTTCAATCCCTAGTACCCCCCCAAAAAAGAAAAGAAAACGTTTTCAGCCAGTGCAGTGGCACATGCCTGTAATCCTGGTACTTTGGGAGACTGAGACAGGAGGATCACAGGTTGGAGGCCAGCCTCAGCAACTTAACAAAGCCACCAGCAACTTAGTGAGACCCTGTTTCAGAATAAAAAAAAAAAAAAGGACTTGCAGGGGGAGTGTGGCTCGGAGGTAGACTGTCCCTGGGTTCAATATCCAGTACCAAAAAAAAATAAAGTTTTCAGTTGCTCTTTTGGAATATTTTTGTGGAATTGCCATATTTTTCTTCAGGTTGTGATTGACCCTTCCAGAAAGCATTTTGGAATGTCCTGTCAGATGGGTTGTCATATATTGGTCTACATTTGCTTGTAATTAAGTTTAGGGGTATTATGATTGGACTCTGCCATTACATAACCATTATATAAATGCATTCATTCTAGAAAGAGCTATCAAGAGGCCGGTGGTGTAGCTCAGTGGTGGATCACTTGCCTAGCATTTGCAAGGCTCTGGGCTCAATCCCCAGCAACACACACACATCAAAAAAAGAATTATTAAATCACTAAGTGTTCCGGTGATATGTATTCAGCTGCTTATGCTTTCAATAAATACTTAGTGAACACATACAGTGAGCCAGACTGAGTTCTGGACCCTCGGAATTTAGAACAAATCAGATAAGGTCCTCCTCCCTCTCAGGTGGTTTTGTTCTGGTGACAGTGACAATTCATTAGCAAGTAAACAAACAAACAAGTGCAGTCATTCAGATAATTGGAAGTACCGGGAAGAAAATGGAACAAGATGCTGTGGGAAGGATGACAGATAGATCAGATGGCAGGAAAGGGAGTCTCTTGAGGAAATGGGACTTGTTCTGCAATTAAAACGACAAGGGGAGCTACCAATCCACTGCTCAGGGAGCAGAAAAGCCTGGCACCCCAACGGAAGTGAGCTGATGTAGTAGGAAAAGCAGGCCCCCACTGCCTGGGCCCAAGGGGAAGAGCTGCGTGCATGCTCAGGGGGGCAGCGACAGCCCTGTTGTCTGTTTCTCAAATGCAGAGCCTAGAGGTCATGTGTCTGCCAGAGGTTATTATGGTCAGGGGTGAGACCTAAACTCAATGTGGACACATTCCTGCTTTAGCCACAACCGATTTGCTGGTTTGGGAAAGCTTAGTATATCTTATTTTTGTTTTGACTTTTGGGACGTCAAACCTATAGAAGTAATCTAAGATGTCCCACATATCTACCAAGCAGCTTCTCCAGTTATCAATTTATGGTCAGTCTTTTTTTTATGTCTTTTTTTCAATTTTGTAGTGCTTTAATTCAACATAGCCACATTTATTAAGATACACCATTTGAGGCCGGGCATGGTGGTGCACGCTTGTAATCCCAGTACTTTGGGAGGCGGAGACCGGAGGATCCAGGTTCGCGGCCAGCCTCAGCTCTCTCTCTCTCTCTCTCTCTCTCTCTCTCTCTCCTTAGTGAGGCCCTCCGCAACTTCGTGAGACCCGATTTCAAAATAAAGTATAAAAAATAGGGCCGGGGGCGTAGTGTGGAGGTAGAACGCCCCTGCGTTCAATCCCCGGTACCACAAAAAAAAAAAAAGATACACCATTTGAGCCGGGCGTGGTGGCACACGCTTGTAATCCCAGTACTTGGGAGGCTGAGACAGGAAGATCGCAGGTTTGCAGCCAGCCTCAGCAACTTAATGAGACTCTCAGCAACTTAGTGAGACCCTGTTTCCAAATACAAAATTGGGCTGGGGTGTAGCTTGGAGGTAGAAGACCCCTGGGTGGGTTCCATCCCCAGTACCACAAAAAAAAAAAGATGCACCATGTGCGAGATGGTGCCTTCCACGAGTATGCAAAAGTGAGTAATAGTCCTCTCCTTAACATCCATGGTCCAGGAGCACAGGCCCTCCTACACATGGACCATCGCACGTAATAAATAACTGCTATAAACCAAAGGTTATAGGAACATGAAGAGGGAGTGATTCATGCTTCCCTGAGAGGTGGAGAAAAGGGTGTTTTGGAACCCCAGAGAGTGGACATGGGAAGGAAAGAACAGGAACACAAAAGCATTTTCAGGGCAAATGATTATAGCTTACTGTATTGGGAAGTCGTGATGGAGATAGAAACATGGGTTGGGCCACATTCTGAAAGGCCTCGGTCACCAGTCCAGGAAATTTGAGTTTTATTTTGTAGAGAATTGGGAACAATGCGATTCTTGTAATGAAGAAATAGAACAGTGAGATCAATAATGATAATGCTAGTGACCACGCAGAGCATGGGTATGATGGGGAGACATGGGTTTGACAGGAACACCAATTAGGAGACTGGTTTACCAGGGTAGATGAGCATTAGATTGTAGAAAGCACCGCAATGCTAAATAGAGTTGCATAAACGAGAGTCACAGAAGTAGGCTGAAAAGCTGGATTAAATAAGGCTTTATAGAGAAGATGGCTTTTAACCTTGATCTTGACAATGAAAACAGATGGGACATGACGGCAGGAAATTGCAGTATCAGGGACAGCATGTTCAAAAGCACAGGGCTACAGAAATACAGGAACGTTCAAGAACGTACGTGGAGGGAAATGAAGGCCGCTGGCTGGCTGGCTGGCTGGCTGGCTGGCTGGCTGGCTGGCTGGCTGGCAGGCAGATGGTTAAAGTGGTGCCAGCCAAAGTCGGCAGTGGCCTTCATGACCAAAACCATGCCATCGCGGCAGGGCTGGATGACTGATGGGCAGCAGAGGGTGAAGGGGAGGCAGGAATTGCAAATCTGAGGCTTCTAGGCTAAAAAATGTTTTAAAAGGTAGAACGTTAAACGACAGAAGTTCAAAGGCAGGCTGACAAGAAAAACTTCGTATAGTTGTAGGCATGCTTAGTATGTTACCTGTGGACTGTCGGAGTAGAAATTCAGGCACAGAAAGTCACTATGGAGCCACCTGTAGGAGGTGATGAGAGGCTGAGGTTCATGAGATGGTGACTGTTCGTGGTTTACCTTTCATACTACAGGCCAGGTGTAACCAGATCCCTTGTGACACACCTCACTCTGCTTAATATGGCTTAGAAGGTGCGCCTCAAGGACAGAGATGTTTTCTCTTGGTTGCTCTATCAGCTGGATGGTATAACCAGTCTCTTATTTAAGGAGCGTCTTTGCTTTCCAGCATAACACATACAGCAGTGTTCTATTATGACAGCCGTTTAGAGCAGCAGTTTCCGCTGGGGGGCGCTAGCGCTGCCTTTTGTTGTAAACACTGCAGCACCTTGTTCAGTTCGAGGTAGGCAGAGCGTGGCCACCGACTCACGGTTTCTGTTCGTTCTCCAGGTTTCATCGTCCATAATGAAGTGCAGGACTCTTTGGAAACAGATTGATCATCTTTGGGGGAAGCCCGGCTTCCTGAAAACCTGATACTGCACTGAGATTTGAATGTGTGTGTTTCTGCACGTGACTCAGCTTTGTTCAAAAGTGCTCCTCACCTGTGCAGCCCAGAGGGGACCAACAAGCAAAGGAAAGGATGCGGTGAGGCTCGCTGTCCAGAAAGTGTGCTGATGATAAGAGACTGTGTGGCCACATCAGCTGTTCTTCATCAGGAGTTTTCATCAGAGAAGATAAGCAGACGACAATCGCTGGCTCCCTACTACCAGAAAAGCCAAATGTTGTGTGTGGGGGTTAAAGAAAAATGGAGATTGGACTTGCTGGGCACTGGAAAGGGGTAGGAATTGAACATCAGAGAGAAAAAGAAATATTTCATTATGTTAATGAAGAAAAGAGAAAATTGAAGCATAAATGTATTTTTGAAGTAGGCATTTGGTAGCTGAGAACTTATTTAGGGACTTAGGAATCTAATCACCCAATATGGATTCCTTAAAGACTTGATTCTAAATATTCTTGTTTCACCATTAAGTTGGTACAATGTAGTACCATTATTTCATGTTGTGCCAGTGAATCCAGTTGCCAGAAATAAGTCTGAATGTTTTCATGCATCTTTTTTCTTCAATGCAGGAGGCTTCCGCTAACTCTTACCGAGCATGCTTACCTAAATTTTGTTGCATGCTTTACGTAGCACCGCTATACACACTTGACATTTTTTTATATTCCTTACCTAGTATATCAACCCTCCCCAAGGATTACAGGACTGGGCATATAATCAGATATACTATGACTGTATAAAACTGTTGCAAGCTTTAGAAATAATTCTTTTGGCCTTTCCCTATCTCGATTATCTGTAGTCAAGCAACCATACTTGATCTAAAGAAGAGAGTATTGACAATCACGACACCCTTGTAAAAACCCGAATCCAAAGTTAAAACGTAAGCAAGGTGCAAGTGTGTGCCTCCTGCCGTTAGGCCTGAGGAGGATGCAAAGGACTGGTTATTTTTCAATGCTGCATGAAAAAAAATTTTAAGTTGGGTTGCTGCTATTAAGAAAAAAAAGCACATGAACTAAAAAAAAAACCTCACCCCCAGGCTTAAAAGAACACAGAAAACTTCTGCTAAGTTGTATGTAAGGAAAATCTCACCATGTATATTAAGAATCTGTGGATTGCATTCATAAGTACAGTATTTACTTTCAATGCCAGAGGATCAGCGAAATCAAAGTCACAGACAGTTTCCCTGTGAGCCTACAGTCAGTATTGTTTACACTAAGCACCCCTCTATTATTGAGCTGCTCTGTTCCGTGGAGTCAACCCCAAGCACAGAATGACTTCTGTTCCTGAATACATCTGACCATATGTAAATACTACCTTGCATTTCCCTGTTTTTTACAATTGTTTTGTGCCCCTTCAATTCAAAACACATGAAATGTGTAATAAGAAGCCAAGACCTAAATAGAGTCTAGTTTATTCTTTAGAGCTTGGACAACTGGGATTTTCTAATTGTTTCTGGTTTAGTATATGGAAGACCGTAATCTTCAATGGCAACCCAAAAGTAAGCATGTAGTTTGCTGAATAAATTTTGATCCCACCATTCATTGGTATTTTGAAGAACCCCCTTGTAATTGGGTAATTTTACTTAAAATTTTTTAAAATTAGCCCCAGTTGGTCTACTATAAAAAGCCAACACTATGAATCTCACCATTATGTATAATTATAATGCACTGATAAAAAAAATTCTAAAAAATAAAAAGCCAGGACCACTTAATAAGAAAAGTAATGAGCATTATTATACCTCTTGCTACATTCAACTATGCTCATTAATAAAATCAGCCTGCTTTCCATACTGCTGTCATTTCACTAATAGAGTAAGATAGACATACCTTGTTTTTTTTTTTTTTTTGGCTTAAAGAGGTTTTTTTTCTCTTTTATTCTGGGGAGGAGATTACAATGACAATAATAGCAAGAAACGAGATCTTATAATTTTCTGTAAGTTTCAATTAACATTATCTATGAAAGCACCATCCCTAATACCATTAATTATCAAGAATTAACTATAGTAGAATGAAAAGATTGAAATACAATTGCAGATATAAATACAGACACGTGCATAAATTTCAAATTTAATGTTGAGCAGGGGTCATTAGAAATAGAAAGGTTTATAGTTAGCAGATATTCCTGTTATTTTACCAGGGACAAATATGCCAAATTTTATATGTACATACCTTGTTTTGAAAAAAAAAAATGTCTGTATATGCCTAAGTGTCTTGTCTCTGGCTGGAGTTTTATCTGTTTGTTTTGTGGTGCCGGGGATCAAACCCAGGGCCTTTCGCCATGTTAGACAAGTGTTTACCACTGAGCTACACTCCAAGCCCATGTCTGTTTCGTTGTAGTGCTTCAATCCAGCCATAACAATTAACTTTGTTCTCATTTTTTCCAAAGTCATCCCTTTCTTTATGATCCTTTATTATCATGATCCTTTATTATCATCTTAGTGTCTGGGGGGGAAATACCAAGGAATATAATGTTTCGTTTCTTTTCCTATGCTTAGAATCTTTGAACTTTCTTTTCCTAATTTCTAATCACAAGATCTCTATATGATTTTAAATATAAGACATTATCACTCAAGATACATGTCATAGAAAGTTCCTATCTGGGTGATAAAAGGGACTTTTTTTCCCACCAGTGGTGCATACGGTACAGTGTTTTTGTATCCCCTACAGTGAGATTCATCCAGTACAAAAATGAAAACCTAGTATATTTTGGTAGTTTTCTTTATAGAATTATGTAAGATTTATGAACTACCCACACTTTTTTCACACTGATTGGTACATTGGGAGAAAATTTTGTAAGTTAGAGAGAAATTTAAAAGTAAAAAAGAAAAGTAGCCAATACTAGTCTAATATTTAAGTACCTGGAACCACCAATTATTTCATTAGAATGATTCATTAAATAAAAAGCTATGGAAAGAATTAAAGGATTTCGGGTTAGCTGTATTTTGCAGAATAAGACTATGTTTTCTGCTGGGCGTGGTGATGCACACTTGTAATCCCAGTACTTTGGGAGGCTGAGACTGGAGGATCCGGGTTTGCGGCCAGCCTCAGCTACTTAGTGAGGCCCTCCACAACTTAGACCCGGTTTCAAAATAAAGGATAAAAAATAGGGCCAGGGGTGTAGTTCGGAGGTAGAACGCCCCTGGGTTCAATCCCTGGTACTGCAAAAAAAAAAAAAAAACTATGTTTTCTTGGTTAATTCTAAAAGGCA